>CAJHQP010008930.1:0-24648 GCA_905132765.1 Moricandia arvensis
ATATCGTCAGATATCAAACAGTGTCTCCACAACGCTTATACTAATCAACCGCCTCATTTAAGAAAATCAAAATTAAAAGCCACACTGCTAAAACCAAACTACTCGCATTCATTCTGACACTATTGATTTGTCAAACCCACGATTCGTCATGCCATTGCACAATACAATCGACAAATTATTCTTAACACAAACAGAAGGTAAAAACAATATAGCTAGCAAAGACACACCACCTCTTCTTCTTCCACCCACAGAACAAGCTTCCAAAAAAAGAAAAGCTACACAAAGAACCAAAACATAGGGTTAAGCATAGAAACATAGTAGCTCATACACTTAAAAACTAACTAATCCTTGCTCAACCCATCACATCTAAATACCTAACTCTATAACCAAAATTAAAATCTCCACAAATACCAAGACCATACCACAACCAAACACTTCCACCCCTTAAACAAAAGCTCTATACCATTTGCTTACCGATCACCTGATTACCAACCTAACCGACCAACGTTACTAATACTAATAAACACAAGGAACTTAAAGATCCCGACCTACTACCCGGAAACCTCCCCAAACACTAGACAAGAAAATAACAGAACCAACACATAAACTATGGCAGTAAAACACCCAAAAACACAAATCTTCAACCTTTAAGCAACCAAAATATCAACTATTGTCTCAGCAACTAAGCTGCTCTCTTTGCGCTCTTTAAGCTACTCCGCTGAAAAAAACCCTGTCCACTTACCTACCACAAACAATAGCTTAAACCCAATCCTCACTAACACATAAAATCGCATCACTGGCAAACCGCCCAACACTAACACCCGACTTTGACCAAACCGCACAAACCTCAACAACAATGCACACCTTATAAAGCACACTTTCTCTATATATCTCTCTAACAACTTCCAACACACCTGAATTAATACCACCAAATCCCAGAACGCATCCAAAACCCAACCATCCTAGCATATCCCCACACTCATCACAACTTAAAATAAACAAGTTACCTGCATTACACACCCACTAAACCACTGCAATTACTAATTTAGTTGTTTTCATCATCTTCATTACATCAATCCATACATAAAATCACCAGATAACTATCTAAATATAAAATTTTCTTTCCACCAATAATCAATTAATAAGTCATCAAATATTAGTCTATCCTACTATCAATAATATACCCACAAATACTCAAATACGTTGTAATTAATCATTATTTCCACTATATTAATTTCTAGTAACTATCTAAATAATTATTTTAAAAATGGTTTGTTCACGAAATATACTCATTTTGTGATAGCAGAAAATACATATTGTATGGTTCTGGTGCAAAAACATGTTTTTCGCGACTTTGGCGGAAACACGTTTTTGCGGTTTGTCAGTTTTTGAAAACTATATATGATTTGGTGGGAAAACATATTTTGAGTGCCAAAAACACGTTTTGTGCTTTTAGCGGAAAACAGCGTTATGTCTTGCGGAAAAAACATTTTTACGGTTTTGGCAGGAAACATATATTACAGTTTGGGTGTGAAAACGCATTTTTAGGGCGGTTTTGGAAAGAGAATATTTTGCAGAACAATAGGGTTTGTGCCAAGAAAACATGTTTTATATTACGCTATTGGTGAGAAAACACGTTTTGTTTGCGGTTTTGGTGGGAAAACGCATTTTGACGAAAAACACGTTTTTTACAGTTTCTGCTGAGAAACATGTTTCTGCGGTTTTTGCAGAAAACGCAATTTAAGCGAAATTTATAGCGAAAGGAATGCATTTCACGAAAACACGTTTTTCGGTTTTGCGAGAAGAACGGCGTCTACGGTTTTGTGAGAAACGTTTTCGCGAAAAACAATGTTTTTGGCGGAAATACGCATTTTTTGCGGAAACATGTTTTTACGGGTTTTGGCGGATCAACACGTTATGGTTTTAGTGAAAAAATGGTTTTTGTGTTTTGTTGAAAACAGTTTTGTGGTTTTGAGAACACGTTTACCGTTTTGTGGGAAACGGGTTTTTGGCGATTTTGGTGAGAAAATGTGTTTTTGAGATCTTGTGGAAAATGTCGTTTTTACGTTTTTGACCGGGAAATGCGATTGCATTTTGGCGACGAAAAATCTGTTTGTGTTTTTGGGAGAAATGTTTTTTGTGGTTTTTAGCGGAAACATGTATGTTTTTTATTGAGAAAATACGGTTTTTGGTCATTCGGTGAGTGACACAAAATATATTAGATATTAAGCTTATAATTTTGTTAAATGTATAAGTATAAGTAGACATTATAATGAGCAAAATTCACATCTCTATCCAATTGTCCAAATGGTTGAGTTGGATGAACTTTAAAATTAAGCCTAAAATTTTTAAATTCATTAGATGAGCCATCGAGATGAGTTGTACTTTTAGTGACTAAACAAACAAAACTCTCATTTCCATCTGAATGACTCATTTGCATGGTGAAACAAACATGCCCTATATTAGTCAAATAGCACCAGTGGTTTAGTGGAGTAGTAATGTACCATGCACGGTACACGCTATGTTTAATTTGCAGCTTGTGCAGTGAGGCTGTGCGGAGATATGCTAAAGCGATGGTTGGGTCTCTTGGACAGACGCCATTGACTTTGTAGTACTTAATTTCAATGGCGTGTGTTGGACGTTGTTAGAGATGAATCAATATAAGAAGCCAGCAGCTGTTGTGCTTATAACCAAAGGCTAGTCCGCCATTGTTTGTCATTCTTGAGCACGTGTTGTGAGGTTTGGTCAAAGCCCATCGGATTCATTCAAGTGTTGGGACGGTTTTGGCAGCAAGTGACATGCAGACAATTTATGGTGCTTAGTCGATCGAACCCATTAGGTTAAAGCTAATATGTTTATGTGCGTTAGGTCAAGTACGACACTACAGTTCTTCTTCTTCATCCACGAGAGATCAAGCTTCAAAAAAGAGACAAGCTACACAAGAGAGACAAAGACATTAGTTTAAGCATAGAGAACATAGTTGAGCTCAATATTGTTCTAGGCTTAAAGGCTTTGAGACTAATTGTGTCTTCTGGTGTTTCTCACCATCATAGTTCTACTAAGTGATTGTTCCTGTAACTCTTTATGGATCTAGTAGAAGTTTGGGAGGAAGATTTCTCCACGAGACATACCGGTTAGAGACCGGGAACTCGTTAAAGTTGCTTGTGTTTATTAGCTACACGTTTCAAGTAACAAGTTGGTCGCTTAGGTTGAGAATCATACGAGGCTGAAATCGTAACAAAGTGGTATCAGAGGCTCTCAAGGTCAAGGCGTGTGATTAATCTAAGCTAAGAGGAATCTCAGCATGCCGCAACTCACGGATTGAAGTGGACAAGTTTGATGGAACTCAGACTTTTCACTGTGGAAGGTCAGGATGTTGGCACACTTCGGGCTATAGGGTTTGCAAGAGTATTTTGGATGATGAGAAGCTGCTAAAGGATCCACCTACTGCAAAGGAATAGCTTGAGGCAGCTATGAAAGATCCGCAAAAGGGCTAGCAGGACATTGGGCAGAAACAGTTCCGAGTATAGATCCGGTCAAGTTCGAGAAATTCGAAAAGGGCAAAGGAATTGATAGTGTTGAACGTAGGTAATAAAGTCCTACGTAAGATAACACACTGCAAAACAGGCAGCACCAATGTGGTCAACGTTGCACAAGTTGTACATGGAGGACATCTTTGTCGAATAGAATTTACCTTCAGCTAAGGTTCTATAGATTCAAGAGGTCTGATTCCAAGAGGCATCGACGAAAATGTTGATGATTTTCTGAAACTGGTGGCAGACCTCAACCAATCTACAAGTAGAAGTGTCTGAGGAGGTACAAGCTATCTTGCTATTGAGCTCACTATCGGCATCGGTATGATCAGTTGAAAGAGACTCTAAATGTGAGGTTACTGGAGCTGGCAAGGTCAAAGGAACGAGAACTTATTGTAAGCGGAAGGGGTTCAAGGTCCGCAGGGGAAAAATTATATATTGATAGGGGCAGATCAGATAACAGGTCAAACTGTGGCCAGTGGAAGAAATGGAAAAGAAAGATCGAAGAGCAGATTTGGTAGGTCAAAGTCTCGACCTAAGGGTACAGGGGCTACTTTATTTGTTGGGAAGGAGGGGGCACTGGAAAAGGAGTGTCCTGATCGGAATTACAACAAACCAGAGAACTCAACAAACATTCCATAGGAACCGAAACAGCCTCTGGTGTTAACCGTGTGAGCACTCAGGACACACATGAAGAGTGGGTCATGGACTCTGGGTTGTTCTTTTCACATAACTCCAAACAAAGAGTTTATGTTCGATATGGAAGAGTTCAAAGGAGGCAAGATTTTTGATGGCTAACAATACTCATAACAATATCGAAGGAGTTGGGAAGATAAGGATAAGAAATCTAGATGGCTCAGTTGTAATCCCTCACGGGTGTAAGGTAGCATGCGAGGAATGAGCCGAAACCTAATCTCATATGGAATGTTAAAGACTTCAAGGTTGCATGTATGAAGGGAAAGATTTATGGTTCACTTCTACAAGGATGATAAATATGTAATCTCTGAAAAATATCATCAATGCTTGTATTATCTGGAAGGATCAGTATTTGAAGGGCGAGGCAAACTTGTCCAACGAAAAATGTGATCCGGACAAGTCTGTGACACTCAAGACTTGGAAAAATGAATTTGAAGAGTATGAAATTTTTAGCCAAGGAGGGATACGTGCCTGAGAAAGAGGTTGATGAGTTGAAGTTTTGCGAAGACCTGTGTGATGGGGAAGTCTCATAAACAAAGCTTCCCGATCGCAAAACATGTTACAAAAGGAATCCTAGACTATGTGCATTCAGACATGTGGGGTTCACCATCAACGCCAAGATAGTTTGGGAAGCTGCAAGTACTTCATCACCTTCATTGATGATTACTTGAAGAAAGTATGGCTATATTTTCTAAAGAATAAGAGTGATGCATTTGCTACATTCAAGGAATGGAAGGTTGCTGTTGAGACTCAAACAGAGAGGAAGATCAAGTGTTTGAGGGACAGACAATGGTCTGAAATTTTGCAACATGGAGTTTGATGGTTATTGCAAGGATGCAGGCATGAAGCGACACAAACATGTACTTACACTCCACAACAAAATGGAGTGTCAGAGAGGATGAATTGAACTATAATGGACAAGGTCAGGTGTATGCTTGCTGAGATAGAGTTAGATCAAAGTTTTTACGCTGAAGTTGCATCAATGACTGTCTACTTGATCAACAGGTCTCCGAATTCGGCACTTAACTTCAAGTTACCTGAACAGGTTTGGTCAGTTTCAAAACCGAATATGAAGCATCTAAGGCGGTTTGGATGTTCAGCGTTTTTTTCATATCACTGAGGGAAAGACCCAAACCCAGAGTTAAAAAGGGTGTATTCATGGGGTATCCATTTGGTACAAAGGGATACATGGTCTGGATACCTGAGGAAGGAAGATGCAGAACAAGCAGGGATTGGTGTTCAATGAGAATGAAACCTACAAAGACACGCTGAACAAAGGAGTTGAACATGTTGAATCAGTTGCACAAAATGAAGTTTAAAAAAAGAAGAAGCCCAAGAAAAGAGTGTCGTTCATTTGATAATCTGATTCAGGTCCTACTATTACTGCTACTGAGATAGAAAGGAATGACAGGTCAGATTAGAAAAATGATGTGGAAGAGTCTTCATCAGAAAGCTCAGAAAGCAAAACATTTTCAATCGAGGAAGATGATGAACAAGTAGAATACGACACCCCTCAATCATTGGATGAATATGTCTTGTTCGGGAACGTGAGACCTCCATCATATATGAGGATGAAATTTTGTGGCCTACGCTTTAACTACTGCTGAGGACTTGGAAGTTGATGAACAAGATCATATGCTGAGGTAATGAAGAGCAGAAACAAGAAGCTGTGGAAACATGCTGCACATGAAGAGATGGATTCTCATAAGAAAAATAAGGACTTGGGGATTTGATCGATAAACGCAGACAAGCAGAAGCTGGTACAAAGGGAAGGCTGGTAGCAAAAGGGTATTCATAGACTGAGGGAATTGACTACAATGAGATCTTCTCTCCAGTGGTGAAACATGTCTCCATCAGATTCATGTTATCAGTTGTTGTGAATCTGGATTTCAAAATGGAACAGATGGACGTTAAGACTGCTTTTCTACATGGAAGTCTAGAAAAAGGATCTTAATGACTCATCCAGAGGGGTTCATACAACCAGGATATGAAAACAAGGTTTTTCTATTGAGAAAGTCACTTTATGGACTAAAGCATTCTCTCAGAAGGTGGAATCAACAGTTTGATATCTTCATGAAAGATCAATTATTTGACAGAAGCACCAAGGATCCATGCGTGTATGTCAGGGATGCAGCAAACTGATCAAGTTGTCTACTTATTGCTCTATGTGGATGATATGCTCATTGCATCAGGGAAATAAGAAGGTGATTAAGGAACTCAAAGAGAGGCTGAATGGAGAATTCGAAATGAAGGATATGGGACAGGCTTCAAGAATCCTAGGAATAGATATTCGAAGGGATGGAGAAAAGGGCACACTGACATTGTCTCAAGAAAACTATGTTGAGAAGGTATTGAGATCATTTGGGATGCTGGATGCACGTTCAGTGATCACGCCAACAACTGCAACTTCAACTTGAGAAGTTTAACTAAGAAAGAATGGAATCTGGAAGCACCACACATGGACAACATTCCATACACGAGTGTTGTGGGGAGCTTAATATATGTTATGGTCGGTTCAAGGCCGGACCTTTGTTTCACAGTGAGGTTTATAAGTAGGTTCATGAGTAAACCCAGTTGAGAACACTGGGAGGCATTTAAATGGGTGTTAAAGTATCTAAAAGGATCATCTAAGATCAACCTAACATTTAAGAAGAATACAAAGTTCAAGATTGAAGGCTATGCAGATTCAGACTATGCAACAGACTTGGAAAGGCGGAGGTCAGTTACAGGTTATGTTTTCAAGGTTGGAGGGAACACAGTTTCATGGAAATCGTGTCTGCAATCTGTGATTGCTCTTTCTACTACACAAGCATAGTATATGGCTTTAATCGAGGCAACAAAGGAAGGTGTGTGGTTAAAAGGATTATGTGTTGAGTTAGGTTTCAAGCAGGAAAGTGTTCAACTGCATTATGATTCGCAGAGTGATATAGCCCTAGCAAAGAATCCAGTTCATCACGAAAGAACCAAGCACATTGATACTAAATTCCATTACATCAGGGACCTAGTATCAGATGGAGAAGAAATCCTAAACAAGATCCACACTACAGTTAATCCAGCAGATTTTATCTCTAAGACCATACCTGGTCAGAAGTTTCCAGCTATGCTGCGAGCTTGTGAATCTTCACTGAGACAGGAACGGCAACGCCAGGTAACTCTAGAGTAGACAAGAATACCTCAGAAGACACGTCACAGAACATAAGGTTAGCATGTGTCAAGGCAGAGAGTATGAGTTACTCAAAGTGTTGAAAAATGACTACTTGGCAGAGGGGGGTGAACTCGTGGTAACACTCACATGTTCAAGGTGGAGCATCTTTCACCTGAGAAGCAAACAGAGAGACAAGTTAATCACTGTTAAGAAGGCTAAATCAATGGGAAAAAGGCGATTCAAGGTTAGACTTAGCTTGAAGATTCTAGTCAAAGGCAGAGGAAAATGCGCAGACGGAATCTGGTTGAACAAGTTATTACGACTGATTGTAATCCTGAGGTTAAAGGGTATGAGACAACAGTCATTAACACATGGTCAAGAAGCATAAAGTCGTTACCACAGCTACTAGAAGCATGTGTGAGTTATATCTTAGAGGAATCGTCATGAAGTGTCTGAGTCGGAGGTTTCAGTTGGACAGGCTCAGAAGAAGTAAAAGACGCGGGTTGTGGTCTCATGACCACCGTTGTCAAGGTAAATGTCCGAGTTAACTTAGGTGGACAAGGTCACCTCAAGTACAATATTGAAAGAAGCTTTAGCAACATCAACCATCATTGGTTGAGGTGGAGTTCTAGATCCATCTTTGGAACTCGTCAGAAGGAACATACATCAAGATCAGTTGAAAAATCGATCAGTTACCTCTACAGAACCAAAGAGATTTCAAGAGAAAGAAGTCAAGTAAGAAGGTCAGAGTTACCTGAGTTTCAGCAGAGTGAACAGAGATGGTGTTTGACGAAAAAAATCCACCGGAGGTAAAGCTGTGACTCATCGGAGATGAGAAAAGGAAGATGAAGAGAGAAAGTAGTGATTTTCTCTGGTTCGTCACAAGTGAGAAGAGGCAAAGACAGGAAGTGTCGCACAGAAGCAAAGGTTGTTGGCTTAAACCAAACAGGTGGAGTTTTGTGAGGTTTGGTCAAAGCCCATCAGATCCGTTCAGTGTTGGGTCCGGTTCTGCATAAGTGACGCGTGGACAATCTATGGGCTTAGTTGACGAAGCCCATTAGGCTAAAAGCTAATATGTTATGTGCGTTAGGTCAAGTAAGACACACGGTTCTTCTTCTTCAGCCACCAGAGATCAAGCTTCAAAAAGAGACAAGCTACACAAGAAAGACAAAGAAATTAGTTTAAGCATAGAGAACATAGTTGAGCTCATATTGTTCTAGTTTAAAGCTTTGAGACTAATTTTGTCTTATTGGGTGTTTCTCAACCATCACAGTTGTATAAGTAATTGGTTCATGTAACTCTTTATTGATCTAGTGGAGTTTAGGAGCAAGAGTTCTCCCACGAGACGTACCGGTTAGAGGCCGGAAACTCGTTAAAGTTTCTTGTGTTCATTAGCTACACGTTCAAGTAACAAGTTGGTCGTTAAGTTGATAATCATACGAGGTTGAAATCGTAACACGTGTGAACACCAAAGATAGTGGATTCCAGGTACCAAACCTTTAGGAGATGTACCCAAAGTCATAGAAACTCTAAAAACTTGCTTGTGTTGTCTTTTATGCTTTCTTACTTGTCTTGTTCTTGAGAGTAAGCTGAGTCGTGATCTACAAACAAATGAGTGAACGAGAGAGTTAGAGAGTTAATCCATCAACATCAGAGTGAGTTAGAGAAAATGATACAAGTGTGTATCGTATCGAATTCTTCTACATCTAATCTATTAAAATTGAAGTACAAATAAGAAATAACTCTTATTTTTACTTAATATTTATAAGGAATGTCACTGATATTATCAATGCATCCAAACATCTAAACATTAATTCATAACAAGAAAAAAATAAAGTTTGGCTAAGCTCATTAACAACTTTTGTCATTTAAATTGAAGGCTTCATAAAAAAGTGTATATGTATTTTCCAACTTTTTATACTTAAAACAGAATTATACACATATATATAGCATTAAGTTAGTTTTATTTTTATTCATATTCATATAAGCTACTCAACTATATTTGAACTATAAAAGAATAATATTGTTAATAATTTATTGACTAAAATGACTAAAATACATACTAATATTTATTATAAATGGTTATATATATAAACAAATACAATGTATTATTCATTTGTACGATATATATATATATATCTAATAAGAATAACTTATGTAATTTATAAATTTAAATATTTTAATCATCATATAATATATATACACAATTAGGTCTAGGACGAATCGAATAGTCGGGGTATTTTAGAATATACAGATTCAGATATGCATTCGTCTGATTCGTAAAATTGTTATCTCGATCCGGATATTCGGGGTTAGGATATTCAGAATAAAATCTGAATACACGCGGATATCCAGATTTTTTTTGTTTAATTAAAAGTAAATCAAAAACTAATTATTAACCATATATTTAATCTATTTAAATTTATTATTTAAAAAAACTTAAAAATCATTAAAATTTTAGTTATTTTATATAAAAATATATATAATATACATAAATAACTATAATTAAATTTTAATATTTAATATCCAGATATCCAGACCTAAACTTTTACTATCCAAATTTGTACCTCGATCAGTCAAATCCGTAAAATCACTATGAGGATCCCCGAATATTCGTTTTTCGAAGCGGATGAGATCCCGGATCGGATAACGGATATTGAATATCAAATTCTAGTCATATATACAATTATATCAAACAAATTGTTTTAAAATATTTGACATTCATAAAACTAACATCCGCGCGGACGGCGCGGATCAAAAGCTAGTGTTTGATTATGATCCTAGTTTCTAGAATCAGTGTGGATAAATGGTTGGGTTTTATCTCACTTCTTTAACTTTATTTATTTTTATTAGAAACTTATCAAAATTAATCATCATATACCAAGAACCAGATTTGTCATTTAATATTACCAATTATGATTTAGCTTTAGTTTAAAGTTCAAGCCTACATCAAAAAACTTTTTTTTTTGCAATTATGATTTAGCTGTATTTCTAAAGCTAAAGCAAAAAAAAAAAAATTCTTTTCCTATGTAATTTAGGCAAAATCTTACATACTTATTATATAGGCGGTAACATCTATATAATAGAAAATCATAATTTGTGTTTTCTTTTGAATAGTTTTATAAAATATTAAATTTTAATATAAGAGAAATATCATTTAAATATTAAATTAAATAATAGTATATTTTTGATAATTTATATTTTCTTATTAATATAAGGGAGAATTTGGTTAATAATCAAACTTGCATAACAAATTAAGTGCATGTCATTGATTTTGACAGAATTAGAAAGCTAACATTTAACACCCATTTGGTCCGGTTATACCCCTTATAATAGCAAGTACCCGGTTAAAAAATAATTAAGTGGATTGCGTTGGTGTTTTGTTGTGTACATGAGTGAATCACTATTATTTACTATCAAATTATGTAGTGAAGTTCACGTCACATACTTATTTACCACACAAATTTATTGTAAGTTCAATTCTATTCACAAATTTTGTAATATTAAAACATTGTTCTATTCTATTTAATTAAATTATAATAGCACTAACATTATATTTTTATATTCGAAGAAAAAAAGTATGCCATTGCAAATTGAGCATATTTCAACTTGTTATTCCATTTATAAACCCACCCACACTTTTAATCTTAAATATTAAATACTAAACCCAATTCTTAAATATTAAACCCTAAACTATAATCACTAAACCCTAAACTGCAATCACTAAACCCAAACCCATAAACCATAATATATATTTATAATATTTGAATAAAACTAAAATATGAGAATAGTATATAGTATTTTGCAATATGAAATTATACTATATACAAATGAAAATAGAATAGACTTGTGAAGTCTACACTAAAAAAAATGGATAATTAAAAAATTGTTGGTACTATCTCAAAAATATACTCGCATAAATATGTGATATCTGAGATCATTCTTAACGTTTTTCAAACAAACTCTAATCGCATGCCGAGTTTTCAACTCTACTTACAACCCATGAATACTAAACATTACCCTTACTCCAACTCCAACCCTTAAATACTAAACCATAAACTCTAATCACTAAACCCTAAACACAAATATAAACTATAATATATATTTATAATACAAACTGTTATATTTCAAGGAAGTAATATAAAATAAGTGAAGAATAGAACATCACTTCTGGAAATAGTATAGTAACCTCACATAAATAGCTACATTAAATAACTTAAACTGTACTATAATTTTATTTCACTGAATATAGTATAGTCACCGGATCATCTTCTTCATCTTTTTATCTTTTCCAGACATTACGACACTCATTTGCTGGCTCACTATCATTATTCTTTATCAACTCATAATGGCAAAGGAAAAAAAGATCCTCATCACCGTATATTGTCGAGGAGTCATCTTCTTCATCACTTCTTCCGCCGTCGTTATTCTTCACCACCAACCACCAGATCTAAATAACAATGGAAGTCACCATTGATACAATGATAAATCTAGTTTACCTTATGGGATTCAAAATTAAAACAAAGTATGGAAACAAACATATAGTTACAAGAATCAATGATCTCAGAAGAAAAAGAAAAAAAAATAAATGAAAGAAAAGAGAGAAAATAGAAAACGGTTGAATAAATAACTTTAAAGGGTATTCTGGCAAATAAGATAGAAATATGTTGAATATCATAGTCAACTTATTTTTTAGCTAGAGAGTGAATTATAATTTTTTTGATGGTCATACAAGGCAATTTCCCTTAATATAAAGTATTTTAAAGATGTAAATAGTTAATTTGTATATACAACACATGTCTCACATGTTTTATTTATAAAAAAGAGCCAAAAACTTAGAGCTACAACCAACATAATGACAGCAAAAATCTCAGTAAAAAAAAATCACATCAGTAAATTTACAACTACATCCAAATTACTTACCGCATAACTTTTTCAGCTAATTTTATCCACAGCCAGAACCTTTCCATATGTATAATAACCACATATAGCTATTCATGTGTCTAGAAAACAAAAAATTGCAAAGGATCAAGACTTTGCAGAAATCAAGGCAAAGGTAAATGGGCTACAAACCCAAATCATTTTTTATAGAAACATTACATTTGGGAGCAAAAACAAATCAGATACAAGATTTGGTATTCCAAATGATAACTTCAATACATTCTAGAATAATACTGAGGATAGGATAAAACTTGCCATGCAAGTAAACTGAGAATACAAACCAATTAAATACCATGTTCAAGTAAACCGGTTCCCTTGAATCTCTCTTGCATCAATCCATCGATTCGAGCTGCCATCTCCGGAGTCAAGTAGTTGCTCCAGTCTCCAACCTGTCCCTTCCTGAAATATGCGCTTTTGGGATAAAACTTAGAAGGAATGTCTTCTCTCCCTTTGATGGTCTCTGTGTCTTTCTCTCCTTTGTTGGCTTCAAGATTCTTCAACGTATCAAAGCTGCAAAGATTCACAACTTCCTCAACAATCCCTTTCTCCTCTTCCTCAGCTGTGAATCCATAACCCATAAACTCAGCCAATCTCTTCACGTAGGGCAAAGTATCAGCTCTCATGGTCTCGTACTTGAGGAACAAAATCTGATCAGGATTCTCTTGGTAAGCATTCCAATACGACATGACATGATCTAGATAAGGCCCGTACAAAAGAAAGACCTCGACAAAACATATCAAAAGACTCTTCTAGACTAGTTAGAGGGCCATTGTCTGACCTTTCCTTTTGGAAGAAATGCCACATGGACACAAATGTGTCCTTTGGGTCTCTCCAGATGTAAACCATCTTACAACCCGATTTCGAAATTGATTCGGGTAATAATCCGTAAGGGATATGAGTTGAAAACAAAGTGTTCCCTTTGTCATTGACAACATCATCAACTTGAGGGACTAAAGAGAGTTCTCCCTCAATGAAAGGAACAAGATCATGAGGGTTGCTTTTTAGGAGAGGGTTTGAGGAATGGTCAGAGCAAGATCTACTGGTGATGGCGTAAGTTAGAGCTTTGAGCCAAGTGGTACCTGACTTTGGGTAGCTACAAACGAAAAAGTCAATGGGTCGTGCTTTAAAGAAGTCTTGCGCATGAAGCCAACCTTCAAGGAGAGGCTGTACTATCCAGTGACCACCGTACTCAATCAGCGGAACTTTTGGCCTCCAGCCACTGGCGTGAGGAAAGGAGGCGATTAGGTCTTGGTACCGTTTCTGATTCTTCTCGAAATCACTTGACTCTCTCTCGGTCTCGACTTGTTGGTTCGATAAGGTCGCATCGGTAAGGGTTTCTGATGCCATTGGAGATAGAGAAAGTGAATGTGAGGAGTGGTCTTGTTGTGTTTAGTGGAGAGATGAGTTATATATAGTCTGTGGTCCGGATATTGGTTTAGTCATGCATGAAGCTATTCGTACACGTGTTATATGATAATCGTCAGTCAATAGTCAAAAGAATATAGGATCTTGTAAATCGTAGCACTTTCCAACTAAATGAGTATTAATTTAATAAAGAAAAAGAAATTGCCACATAAAACACTGTAAAAATATGTTTACCAATTCATTATCATATAATTATGGAAAGAATAAAAATGTTGGACTCGGTTTAGCATGCATGTATAGAAAAGTATATATTTTTGTTCAACAGTTAGAAAAATATATATATGATGTGGCATATATAGAAACGAATATCTTTAAATAAAGATAATATTTGCCAAATGGCAAAGGAAAAATATATTATGGCATAGATATAGAAGAAGTTACCATTTTACTATACTATGAGCATGGAAAAAATCGGAAGAAGATGAGGATCCTGGTAGACTTGAAAGTACAATTTGTACTTGCCAAATGGCAACATATAGTATATACAGTATCGGATATCGATGGAAAGAAATAACTATTAATAGACTATAACATATTTTCTAAAATTAAAGATCCTGGTAGACTTGAAGGTACAATTTGTACTTTGCCGACTGGCAAAATATAGTATATACACTATCGGATATCTGTGGGAAAACAACTACTAATAAACTATAAAATATTTTCTGAAATTAAAGATATGGTGATATCTCGTGGAAGTCCCGTAGGTCGAGTGATTTGACTAAAGTTCATAATGTTTTTATAACAAGAATTTTTTTTGAACAAGAATTTTTTTGTCAAAAAAAAATAATAATAAGAATTCTAAGGTTTTAATTCCCGAAAAAGTGAATTATGCAAAATATTAAAGAAAAGGCTGACGAAAAATTTTCAACATGACTCAAAGAGTATTGTCATGAATAGATCTTATAAGGTAGCTTAGGGTGATGCAGTCAGACATGGATCCTTCGTAAGATAAGTAAAATTGTCAAATGTAATATTATCTATGTAATGTTTTTCATAGTTTGTAATTAATAATTAACTAGTGTTAAAAAAACTATAACATATTTGGGGAATTTTTAGTTTTACCGCAAGTTTGATAACATTTTTTCAAATTTACCATTAATGAATAACTATTTTTTAAAAATACTCTAAATTTATGATTAAAATCAGACTTAACAAATTTTTCTAAATGTTTATAAAACATTTAGAAACTCAACCCCTTCTTTAACACTAAACCTTAAACAATAATCACTAAAATGCAAACCTAAATGTTACTATATTTTTGATTAAGAATATTTTTGAAAAGTAGTATTTAACTTGTTGGTATTTTTAATAATTTCTGTAACATATTTTCTAAAATTAAAGATATAAACTATTTTGATAGAAATCAAATACCCAATATTCACAAAACTAATCAAACAGGTATGCAAAAACTCATTACAGTCCATATATCATACGTGTACATGCTTTTTTGTTGATAAGATTTTAATCCACATAAGACTAAAAATTTATGTTCCAAAAACCAAAATCTACCAAGTAAGAGAAATAGCTAAGAATACCATAAATTAAGTATTATTTTTAAAAATACATTCAATCAAAAATATATTAACATTTGGATTTACACTTTAGTATTTATTGTTTAGGTTTTAGTGTTAAAAGGGTGGGGTTGAGTTTCAAAATGTTTTATAAATATTTAAAAAATAATTTAATCTATTTTCATCATAAATTTATGGTATTTTGAAAATAATAATTTATTAATGGTAAACTTGAAAAATAATATTAAACTTGTGATAGAACTGAAATTTACTCATGAAGTGAATTAGGTTCTCATAAATACATTTAGTTTTAAAGGAGAATAAGAGATGTTACGGAATTGACCAATTCAATCTAGTTAATTTCTTGATCGAGTCTAAATATTTATTGATTAAATATGTTGATGTTTGTATCTTTTTTAATAACTGATATTTTGATACAATGTATATATGCCTTTTAAATTGTTTTCAAGTTTTTATCGAGTTTTTCTAGTACTTTTCGAGTCATTTCAGGTCTAGAATAGGTTTGGAGGTTCTTAGAGGGACACATGAAGAAAAGAATGCAAATTGGAGTTTTCCTACAAAGCAACCAGACAGAGCAGCTGGGTGGATGATTCTGAACAGAGCAGCCGCTCTGCTGCTCACGACTTTTAAGAAAACTTATAATATTTCAAGATTTTACTAGGGATCCTTTTTCTCATGGGCCGCTACAACCCTGCAAAAATATCTTTTCTTATTTTCGAGAGACTACGTGATTTTAGAAAGAGATTTTTAGAAAGAGAAAGCTTGTATCTTGTTAAGGGAGAAAGATCTCTACACACTCTTGAGAAGAATCCAAACCCTATTTTTATTATCATGTAATCTAGTCGTGGGCATATTATCCTAAACCCGAAAACCGAACCGGAACCGAACCGAAAAAACCGAGACCGAAACCGGACCGAAAATTACAAAAACCCGAACGGTTCCTAAATTTCTAAACCCAAAAAAACCGAAACCGAACCCGGGACCGAACCAAAAACCGAACGGATACCCCGAATATTTTAAATATATTAAAATATTAATTATTTTTTATTTTAATATATATAAAAATATAATTTATAAATAAAAAAAATATCCAAAAAACCCCGAACTACCCGAATTACCTGAATATTTTGCGTTTTTTTCAGGTTTATATCAGGTTTTTGGAATTTTTCGGTTTTTTTGGCTTTAAACCCGAACCAAACCCGAATTATTTATAATTCGGTTCCATTTCGGGTTTCATAAAAAAATAGAAACCCGACCCGAACCCGACACTACCCGAACTGAACCGATCCGAAAAATGTCCGGTCCTAAACGGTTCCTAAATCTCCCAACCCGAATAACCTTGAAAACCGAATAAACCAAACCGACCCGAACCGAAAACCCGAATGCCCAGCACTACTGTAATCTATCAACATATTTTCTTCATCTCTTATCTTTGTGATTTATGGGCTATATGGCTGAGTAGCCGATTTGCTTAGACTAGGGTGTTGGGAGATCATAGATTCATCTAAACACAAACAAGGATTGATTGTTTTGATTGTCCTCTATTTATATTGAACTTAATGTTGAGAATAAACCGACACCTTAGTCTCTGATCTTTAGGTTGAATCTATTCATCAAAAATGCTTTAGATTGTTGTAAAGAGCATCTATGGGTGATTTGTCCTTAACAACTGAAAGTCAATGTCGAGGTGAATTGTGAACATAGCGAATCTGATCATAATATTTATCATTTTTATTTGATTCAAACGAAAAATTATATATTAGGAATGCATGATAAAAACTTTTTCAGAGAAGACTTCCCTCTCGAAACCAAATGTTTGACCAAAAACCATAAATAAATTTTGAGAATATTTCTTGAGAAATTTTCTGGTAAATAATATATATTTAACCCACGTAGACATCTTGTGTCAGTGAGAAGACTTCATGCGAGGTCTTCTATAAAAAGTCAAATTTCTGACAAATTTTGGTCAATTGAAAAATTAACATGTTTATCCGAGAAGACTTCTATGGAAGTTTTCTTGGTTCTTCCCTTTTTTTTTGTTTTACAAAGGAAATGTCTTCTATAAAAAAACATAGAAAAAGTCAATTGTAAAACTAACCTATGCATTGACCAAAACACTTCTCTAGAAGTCTTTTTTAGGAGAAAAAAAAAATCTAGAACCCGTGAGATGACTTGTTTAGCTTCTCTAAAATCATAGAACTTAACCAAGAATGCTACCCAACTCATTAATGACCAAGAATCATGAGTTTCAATGTCTATGAACCTTACTAAGTTAGAAATCAAAATCTTGAATTTTTTTGGATGAATTTTGAGAAAAAGTAAAAGATATGTGATTTGTGTGAATAACAAATAAGAAATGAAGAGAAAAAAACTCGATTTTTTGTGCATTAAAAGATTCAAATTGGTTGTTCATGGTGGTTGATGTATTGATGACAATGACAATATTGTAAATACTTGATGAAGATAATAATGATAGAGTAAAAAACTCGTTTTAAAAATATAATAATATAATAATGACATTTTCGTAAATAATTCAAACATCTAGGATGAATAAGGCAAATGAAAGTTCCAAAAAATGATGAATTAGTTTTACAGTTGACTTAAAATTTTGAGTCAATTTTGCAAAACACCCATCAAATAATCTAATAGAAACATGTAAATTTAATTTATATATAACTTCATGAAATTAAATATTATTTCAAATCAATTTTATAAATACATAAATATATATAAGCTATAATAACTTATATTAAATGACACTTCACAAGTTCATATATGTTTTAAACTGAAATTAAGGTTTATCTAAAATTTCCAAGACACTAAGAGCATGAGATCAATGAACCCCTCTTGGAGTTCATCTTGTAATATTTTTATTATTTTTTTTTATCAGATTTATTAATTGAATCAATCCCTTTCCGACACGTGGCGAACTTCTCCTTCTTGGGGTTCACCGTGATGAACTTTTGGAGAGAGAAATTCATCACTGTTCATACTAGAAAACTGTGTGAACCTCCTTATGAACCCTTTATGCACCTCAAGTGCTCATGCCCTAAGAAGTAAGAAACTAAGACATAATTCAGAAAGATAATTTATTTAAGGTCACAATGCATTAAACATAAACCTCTTTGTTCTTCTACTGCAGATTTTACAAGACTTCCAAATGCAAAACCCAAGAGAAACCTTCAAAATTACGGACCAAACACGAAAGACAGCATAGAGAATTTCCAGAGACTGTTGAAAACTTTCTCCTTTTACAGAAAAGAAAAAGAACCAATCTTATTTTTCTTTAACTGATTTGTATTTCTCCACTAGCATGCACTTGCTTCACCGTCTATCATACTCATCTTCTTCGTCTTCTTCTTCTTTTTCTACTACCTCCTCAACTTACTTCATCTGCATTCTTCTTTCTCCTCCCCACCCAAATGCTCCAATGGATCGAGAAACAGGGAGGTGGTGTTTTTGCCTCTTCCACAATCTTCGTGATCTCTTCGACGCTCTGTAGAGAAATGTGGGATTCTCTTTCCTGTAGTATGCAGCCTGAGCTATCTCAGTAAGCTCCCGTGGCAGGTTCTTTAGGAACCATGGATGTTTCTTGATTTCAGCTATTGTAATCCTCTGCCAAAAAAAAAAAGAGAGGATAAGTTATAAACGTTCTACTCTCGCCAAAGGATTTGATTAAAGCTTTTTTTCGAGAGAGAGTATAATACCTTGAGTGGATTGGCTACAAATATACGAGAGAGATATGTTTGCAGTCTTGTGAGATATGGACATAGTCAGGGATCTTGTACTGAACAGCCACTATTCTCTGTAACAATGTGGCGCAACGACTAATGGGTCACATCGTTTCGTAAAGCAAAGGCTAGCTGCAACAAAAAAACAAAAGAACTTACTTGCATAGTTTTCCTGAAGTTTTTGGGATCCTCTGGGTCTTCAAATGGGTATGCTCCAACCAGCATGACATAAAGAGTCACGCCACAAGACCATACATCAGCCATCTGAATGAGAGCAAATATATAAGAACAAACCGTCAATGATTTTCCAAGTCCAAACAAATTACATCATAACATTTTCGCCAGAGCCTCTCTGATAGGTCAAGGCAAGCACATGTATCAAAATACAATGCATGGGCAAAACTGAAAGACGTACATAACTGCAGAGGAAGATGTTTCAAACTGTATTGTCTCTATTAAGGTGCTAAGCACACTTGATCTACTTTGATATAATAGTATTACCTTGCCATCATATTTCTACGAGAAAGAACCTCGGGTGCAATATAAGCTGGAGTTCCAAACAGTTGATTTGGGCCTAGAATGCAGAAGTGAGGACTACAAAAGAAGAAAAACAGATCACTTGAAAGTGACAAGGATCCTAGCAACTGAAAAGAAAGCACAAAAACAAATCGAGTTGTCATGGACACAAGCAATTAAGAAACCACAGTGCTGGAAGATGATATGGCAAGAAACCTTGGAATAACCAAAATCACAGATTTTCAGGCGTGGAGGCAGACTTCCAATCCAAGAGTGTATTTTCGAGCTTTACGATTCTCGTGGCATATTTGCTGTGACAATAAGGAAAAAAAATAATGTGACTACAGGATTGAAAAAAGAGAAAGCTTTTTGAAAGCTAAATAAAAAAGCCATTCCTTCCATAGCCCATGGCAGTAGCTGACTCCTGATATAAGCTGCTGGGAAAAAGTTATCTGCCTGAAAAAAATAAAAGATGAGCAGAAGCAGATTGAATGTCATAAACAGAGAAGCTACTACAAGTAGATACACATTCATATATCCTCCTGTATCCATGCTAGATAGATACTACATGATTCTCTTATTCCTAATCTCTAGCCAAGCTCACCTCATCCTCACTGAATCTTCCAGCACTGCATATACGCTCAAATAGCTCACCTCCAGCAGCATATCCATGACAATAGCTATAATGCGGTTGGTGTCAAAACCCACCTGTAAAAGCCAAAAGAATTTTAAAACAAAAAAACCACAAAGTGCACTTCTTAGGAGATGCGAGCTGTGAAGATAACAACTTCCAGCTGAGAGTTCTTTAACCATCAAAGAGTAGGAACTGGCAGTTACCTCTTTAAGCGGATAATATGGATGGCGAAGTGATCTGTGATTAATAATCTCTCTAGCCACGTTCTCATCTATCCTACATACCCAAAAACAAAACCAAGAAAAAAAAAACTTAAATCTTTGACAACAAAATAAGACAATTATGAACAACCAGCACCAAGCAGATAGTTGAAATGATAATAAAGAAAGAAACAGGAGAGAAAAAGAAAGGAGAAACCTTGGGGGCCACGCTCGATGTACTTCATGGCAACAAGTTCCTTGGAGTCTTTGACCCTCATAGCCTAGCCACTCCAAAGTTCCCAGAACCTATCTCTTTAACAAGCTCGTACTTTGTCCATTTCTCACTCGAGGGTTTGAAGGATTTGAAAACCAAAGCGGCGAATCGTCAAGTTGATCCTTATCCCGCGTAGAAATTCAAAGAGATAGATATGTTTACCTCTTACAAGTACAAAGAGTGATGATGTAGTCAATAATCAGCTAATGAGCATCTTCAACCCTAGCACACCCCATTTAGAGTGTTTATTTTTTTATTTTTTATTTTATTTCAGAAAAAAAAAAAAAAAATTAAGACGGACCAATCATAGGTCGCCACGTGTTAGTGGGATCCGTAAACAGTGCAAGGTACTTAATTAAACACTTAAAAAGTGGTGCTTATGATTTGGTGGATCCAACATTAAGCACCCCTCTTAAACACCCTTAAGCACCCTTTTAATGGTGTTCTTAGTCTCGGTCCTGCGGATGGCCTCTTCTCACTTTTATATATTTATTATTTACTTAAAATAAAATATATAATCATATTTAAATATATGGGACCCTATAAATTTCTTCAATCCGGTTCGATGTTTCTTTTGACTGGGACGTTGCTACATAGGAAAATGATGTATAGTTATGTCACACAGTTACGTCTATACTTTCTTTTCTCTTATTCCTTTAAAAAAAATCTTATCTTTTTTCTTCAATTGCTGTTTATACGAAAGTACTAGTAATCAATATCATAAATATCATCATACTATCTACAACTTAATATTTAATTAGGGTTGGCTAAAGCGAATAGAAGTTTTTACTTCTCCCATACTTTACTAGACAAGAAAAATTAGATCAATTGTATAGTTACCTAACGGTCAAAGTTACAATTACTATCAGAGAGCGTATCGGAGTCACTGTTTAGATCTGTCCTTGGTTCTCAAGGATGGGCATTAGGCGATGGCATTGGATGGTCGGGTTGTTCTCTGGCCCCGGTGACTCCTAATGTTTGGAGTAACTCATCTCAGCGCCAATATGATCTTTTTGGTGATGTTACTTGCATGTTGACAGACCCGCTCATTAAATAGGTGGGCTTTGTGCTTATATCATTTAAAAAAAAAAAAACTGATTAGTGGGTGATCTTGATTTAAAAGAACATCAAACATAGGACCCTAAACACAGTAACGAAAATTTACTAAAAAATGGGACCTTCGGAGGTCAGATACCCCGTCGTAGTCAAAAAGAAAACGGGAAGTGGTGAGTCTGCGTCGATTTCACTGATCTCAATGCGTGTCCAAAGATAGCTTCCGCTGTCGATATCGACGTTTGGTAGAAGCAGCAACGGGAAATTTTGGAAATCGACAGTGCGAATTTTGGTTCCGACAGCATGTTGAAGCTTTTAACCAATACAACAGCTGCTAGCCGAGATCTGCATTTGGTAAGCTCCAGTTTTAGTGATGGCTTAGAACGTGACGACGAGGAGAAAGGGGAGACAATACACTCCCGTCTCGATTAACTGAACTAGCCAAAAATATGGAAGTCGGGTCCGGGTTATGATAAGCGACTTGTCTGTGTCCCCTTTTGTATTTGGTCCGGAGCTGCAAAGTAACATGTTGTGCGTCCGGATGGTTAAAGATGTACAACTTTATTCAAATTATATTGTAATTCAAAAAGTTAATGCCGTTTGAAATGAATATATAGAATTAAATATTATTTTAAAAGTTAGAGTATGTGCATATGATCTTATTCTAATATGAGTTTCGATTCGATAATTCAGAGACAAACAACCATAGCTTACTAGAAGCATATAACGATAGATTTCAATATCATATATACACGCTTATATGGCGGTGCAAAAACATATTCCACTTTTATAAGATTCAAATTCATATACAATTTATTGTTTTGTGCAAAATAATATATTGTCGTTAAATTAAAACTCTATTTACTGTTAAGTCCAACATTGATCCTATGATCTATTCAAAATCACAACATATTCCATTCCCTAAGCTATTATGTTTTTAATTCTTGTTTACAACACAATAGTTATTACTAGATTCTGACCTGCATTAAAAAGGCGAAACTATATATTTTAAATACTAGTTTTTATAAAAAGGCGTATAGAGTGTTATCAATTTTATTGAATTTAAATTTCAATCTAAAAATAGTTATAAAATGATCTGTAGTTTGGTTTACTTATTTGTATTTCTTACTAATCTCATTTGTTAATAAAATAGTAGGATACTTTTTTCAGGTAAATTTGCTTACAAAAACATTAATCTAACATTCAATCCTTTAAATCTTAATATTTTAAAATGATTTCTTAGATTTATATTGACTGCTGACATAATTGATTCTGTTAAGATTTTTATTTGATTAGTTTATTTTGATTAATAATTAATAAAAATGTAAAGAGAACCACACAATATAAAAGTTGGCCATATTTTTGAGACTATTAATATATATATTAGTAACAAAAAATGAATTATATTGTTGAGAGTTAGAAATAGCATGTGACTGTAATCTATTAGTTCCATAGGTAATATACTAATATTTATTAATTGCACTATAGGAAATTCATATTTAACCGGTTTGCTTTAGTTACCTCTGATATTATACAATTTATCTGTACCAGAAAAAAAGGATGACAATGGCCTTAGTTAAACCATCTCATTATAACACCCGGTTATGAATACCGTTACATACATTAAAATCTTGATGACTAGAAGGAGAGATGTAGAATGATGAATACATGGACAATGTATAATCTCTAAAAATTGTTAGTATGTTGTATAAAGTAACGACAGGGGAACTTATGATTTTTATCCATAAACTCGGTGTAAGGTACCCTTTACCTCAGGGATTACATTAAACCGTAAATAACATAAAATGGAAAGATAACTATTCTTAGATAAACATGGAAAAGGAAACAAGTACATTAGGTTTAGGAACATTTTCTTTCTCTCCTCTAACCGAGTATGGACATGGTGATCCGGTTATTGCCTTGGTTTAATCCTCCTTATGGTATTGAATCACACATCAACATGATTCATAACACTCCCCTTGGATGTTATAACCATTATGAGCTTGTAATACGTTTGGTATGTTGCCTCATTAAAACCTAACATGTAAAATCCTGTTACGGACATAACAACCATGTTCAGGAAAAAAAGTACAACCGTATTACTCCCCCTGATGAATTCACCACTATAGATCTCTTAACCGACACATTCAATCTGATGGATAAGTTCCTCAATGTAGAAGTTGGTATGCCTTAGTGAATAGATCGGCTGAATTCTCACATTGAACGGCACTTGGACCACTTGAACCTCCTTTGCCTTTTGCAACTCGTGTGTGTGTAAGAGAATTGGGCAAGATATGTTTTGTCATGTCCTTTTGATGCTAACCATCTTTAGGCTGAGCACAATACATGCTGCATTGTCTTCATACATCACGGTTGGCTCCTTATCTTTAGACATCCCACAGTCATCTCGGATGTGTTGCGGTCATTGATCTCAAACCAAACACATTCATGGCTTGCTCATGAATGGCCAAAATCTCGGCGATGATTAGAAGAAAGTGGCGAGATGGTTTGCTCATAGAACGCCATGATATGGTCGTACACCATGCGTGAAAACATAGCCCAGTTTAGTGACCTTGCATTGTGTGATCAGATAGATAACCTGCATCAGCACAACTAAAGATTTTTTTGTTAAGGTTAGTGTAAAACAAACCTAAATCTTTTGTTCCTTTTAAATAACGTAGGAACATGTTTATCCCGTCCCAGTTCCTTTTGGTCGGGCAATAATTAAATCTAGACAAGAGGTTCACGGCAAAA
Organism: Moricandia arvensis; assembly: GCA_905132765.1. Taxonomy (NCBI): domain Eukaryota; kingdom Viridiplantae; phylum Streptophyta; class Magnoliopsida; order Brassicales; family Brassicaceae; genus Moricandia; species Moricandia arvensis. The sequence continues at coordinate 24,435 of CAJHQP010008930.1, forward strand.
GATATGTCAGGCCGTGTTTTGAGTTGCAAAATACATTAAGGCTCCAATGACACTGAGATATGCACTCGGGACCAAGGAAATCCTCACCGTCCACTTTGCGACGAAATGGGTCAGTGCTCCGGGCCAGAGATCTCACAGGCCAATACGGGCTCGTTGACACCGAAAATGGGTGAGACTCGACCATATTAAATCTCTTCGTACTATCCTCTTTTGT
>CAJHQP010008931.1:0-24647 GCA_905132765.1 Moricandia arvensis
AATTACGTATTTGTGCCCTTTACAAAAACATTCAAGAGCTACATCATTTTAAGGTTTGATAAACTTAAAATTTGAAGTTTGAAATATTCAATTTCCAATAAAAAATCTTAAACTATGACTTTGAGTGAATTTGTATGTGCATATAGAAAAATCATAAAAAGTTTATAAATATCAAAGCATACATTAAAAAGTTAATAACACTATATTATTTGTTTGTATGTACATAAACAAAAATATATTTTCAGTTGGGTCCTCGAATGTACATAACCGTAGATGGACGATAAAATATAAGCATTTGTTGAGTGGGGTTTATATAAACTTATTTAGCTTACTATATTAAACTAAATCCTAGAACATGTGTATATTCACCAGTTAAGTTATTTTGATAGGCTATGTCGAAAGTTATAGAGGAAGAAATTGGGTGTTGAGAGAGGATGAAATTTTGTTTTACCAAGGTAGCATATTTTAAACTATTAGATTTAGCTACTGATATAAAAAAAATATGTGAAAGATTGATTATATTTCTATGCTTTAATTGTTACTAAAAAATAGGATATTCAAAGATTGGGTATGTAGGCAATTAGAATTAGTATCTTACATAAAGCATTAAAAACCTTGATCATCCACTAAATCCTAATATACAGTATGTAATAATTAAAGTCACATAAATAAAATTATAGACATATACATAATTGTAATATTTTTTGGTATCTTTGTATAATATGTTAGATATATTGAAGTTAAATTATTATAGCATATTCTTTGGATATTGTTAAAATTAGAAATAGAGTAAATATGAGTAGTTGTTACAATTTTGGGTGAATAATTACAAATTTTAGAGCACAAAAATTAACTAAAGGGATTTGATATTGAAAACAAATATTTTCTTTTTGCATTTGAAAAAAATTTCTATTGACCTAATTGTATCAATTGCGCTGCTTTTTCCTCTCTAACAACATCAGAAAAATACACATCAAGAATAAAAGATGGATTCACTATACCCTTTTTTACTTTGACTGTCTTGGAAATCGGAAGAAAATGTACAATAATATTTTCAGTTGGCATATTACTTAATATGAAATAGAAGCTATTAGGTTTATTGCACCGAACTCGACGACTATCGGTTACTCTTCATGAATTTTATATTTCTTGAAAATGAAGCTAACTACTCTTCATGGTACCATATGTAGGATTTAAATTTTTGTGAGCATATAAAGACTAATATGACTCATATCACTTTCGTTCTTGACATGTATATGCACCTATGCCCAGACGATTGCTCAATGTTTTGTTTAATGCTTCACCAAGAGATAGCTTCTCTAAATTCCTTCTCAACCCAACCAGTAAGCTGTCTAGTTGGAGCCAAAATCAAACAAAGAGGGTGTTGGTGAGTATGGTTCTCTTCTTGTTCTCTTATTTCTTCTTCTTATGCATTGGTTAGATTGTACACCTTAAATTTGTGCAGCAGCTCTCCTCTGCGAAGTGTTCATCACTAGCTTCAAACCAATCTTAAGCAGCTCTTCTCCACGTCAAGCAGGTCGCTAGGGTTGTCTATGTCTCGGAGCAGAGATTTGAACTTGTCATCAACCTCGACCTGAGGTTGAAGTCGTTAGGAACTTAGAGTACACAATATCATCTCGCGAGTCAGTGTTTAATAGGAACCATATCTGTTTTGAAGCTTTTAGAGCCTGCACAATACAAACACAATCAAGAACCAAACCATATATATCCACATAAACACACAACTTGAGATAAGTTTTGTCCAACCAAAACCAACTGGATTTAAGGTGACAAAACACTTAACATTATCTTTGTCCCGACTAATTGTATAAAAAGCAAACATGTAATTCTCCATGACATTCAGGTAAGAATCTTTCAGATCATCAGCTGCAATCCCAGCATGATATTTCAAAACCAGTCCGAGAAGCTACTTCTTATCTTTGACATCATGCTTTGCATGTGACAGCAGCAGTATTGTTGTTCAAAAAGAGAAAGCAACTTTAATCAAAAGTAAATTTATACCTTGTAAGATAACCTCCTCTCATCATAGTACACTTTGGCATTGTTCCTCAAACTATCAAGAACAGCCTTGTTGGCAAGCATAAACATAACAATTTTCTTTATTTGCTATGGTGTAAAGGTTTGCCTTGTTTGCAAGCACCAAATCAAATTCAACTTCACATATATGAAGGATATAAAATTATTAAAGACAAAATGTGAAAGAAAGAAGCCAAAACCTCAAATAAGAATTCAATGACACGTTTGATATGAGCACCAACACGACCCTTTCTTATGATGTTGATAAACTGAATCATCTCAGTGTCATTGGAGAACTTGAAATTAGGCGCAAGCACCCATTACACATACCATTGACGACCACCTTACCGCCAAGTGATCTCCTCCCTTCTCAGCCACCAAGTGATTTCCTTCTGCTGCCTTTAATGATTGAAGTTGCGTCTATGAATGTTTTCTTCAGATCTTCAACAGTGGCATAGCTCTTCATGTACTACCCATCATTCCTCTGCTTTTGTTGATATGGTTCCTCTTATGGAAGAAGCCGAGATAGGTCGTCTTAAATGGTGGAGAAGTGAGATATGTTCTCTGTAAAGCAAAGGCACTCCACTCAACGTCCACCCCAAAAATCATTGTGAAAGTCATTGTCCCCTACCGCCACCACATGCCGGTCTTACCTTGCAAACTCGCAACTTCAACACCATCTTCATCATCATCCTCTCCGGAACAGAGTTGTATAGATGATGATGATGGTCCACCATGTTCGCTCATGCTTTCTATCAATCTGAAAAATGTTTTTTAAGCATTGGCTCTAACGCTTTTTCAAAATACATATTTTGTTTGAAGATGCATTTTTGATCAACCGTTTAAGTTCAAAGTTAAGAGGAAAAAGACAACCTGAAAGATTGAAATGTATTTTTATCCTGAAAGGGAGAAGAATTTGTGTGTTTTAAATATTTTTCTCGAAAGGAGGATGGAATATATTTATTTATTTATTAGGATCTTAAACCCTAACTAAAATAGCTTTATTAATTTTATGATAAATATGTATACTATAGTAAAACTATATTATATTTTTCTTTTTTATACCTATATTAAATTGGAAGCCAAAAATGATGAATGTATAATTGAGAGCAAAGAAACACAACTATGTAGCTAACCATAACTGGAGCAAAATATCTAAACTTCAACAACAGAGTTTATGGAATTATATTAAGGGAAAAAATACATGAAAAAATACAAAGAGGGTTCAGAGTATGTAGAAATTATTGAAAATGCAGAAATCATAAAAGGATGACACATTGCCTACATGTGATAGTCAGACAAATTTTACTTAGTATGGCTCTTCTTAGTGCTAGGTGCTTCCTCTTCAGCTCATTCCTTTTCTCCAGGGGTAAAATCAGTTGCATGATCCTTAATAGGTACATTATCATGGACAGTTTGGCCATCAGCATTCACAATAGCTGTGCAGCTGTTAGTGTTCAGGTGAGGAACACCCACATGAGAATGTGTTTTGCTCAAGCACCGGGCATATCATCCCTAGGGTTGTCATTCCCTCCTTGTGAAAGTGAAAACTCAGCAAGAACCAACAACTTTGCAGAGCGGCTAAAACCTATCATCAGCATTCATACGTTGGCGTCAAAATTAGGTAGAGGAGAAGTTGAATTGGGAGTGCTTGAGATGGAAGGTTAATGTGCTCCCAACAATGTCTTGGAGTCATTGGAGAAGTGCTAATTCTTGGATGTCTTGGTTGCCGTCATTATGTTGCATGTTTAAATATTAGTTAGCTAAATAATCCTTCCAACATAATGTGAGAAACGAACAAACGAAATTGTAAAGCAAACTATATGTCTTCTGCCCTGACATTTGTAAGCTTGGTCATTACACTGTTAAATCTACAAACCCAACAGTCATATGCATCCCAAACATTCATTTGCACCCGGTATCGAGGCCAAAAACTCCAAATAAAGGTTACGGATGATGAATGTGAGGACTACGTATAATTTTGGATTGTTGTAGCATAATTTTTAGCATACTAAATTACCTTACAATATCTACTGCATTGTCGTGTTGACAAGCATGGTATGTGAAAGTTGAGAATCCACGTTGGAGCTTTCAGTAGCCTTTCGAGCATGAAATATAGCATCACTTATTTACCGGCTCAATCCATTGACAACAGCTGTGCATAGGAGCTTTGCTGCCTGCTTTTGGCCAACATTAAAATTGTTAAATTATATGGATTCATTACTTAATCAATGTGACAATGAGACATGAGGTTTACCTCTGGTGATGCAATGAGGACGTGGAAATTGAGTTAAGACAGTAGAATTGATTCAATCTTTTTAACACCAACATACTTTGTTGGAGCTGAAGATCATCCCTCGTCACTGCCACATATTGTAGCATACAAACAATATGTCGTTTCGTAAGCAGTTGCAGTTAACAATATGCATCTTTTTTTTGTAAGTAATAAGCATCTTTTTTGGGTTAACAATAAACATCTTATGAACATATTTTTAGCTGGGGCAAGTAACAATTTAGTAGACTTTTAGGTCAACTTGACAGAGTAGATGGATAAGATGAAAGACCATGTATACAAACGCTAAAAATAAGATAAGATAATTTTGTTTTGTTTATTGACAATAACTTCTCTAGATGACAGACTTAAATAACCATATCAATGTATTCACTCGTTGACTGAAAAGTAAATAAAAAGCTGGTTGTGTAATACTTTTTCTCAACAATAGTAAAGAATAAAAGAAAATAAATTCTACTAACTCAATATAACATATGGTACATACATATATGATGAGTTTGAACATTGTTTACATGTTTCTTTCGCTCTTAAAAGATCAAGAAATTTTTGTACCAATTGTATATTTGATTGAGACAGTACTGGACACAGCTACAAACAGGTGTGAGGTTATTCTATGACTACAATACCACAAAGGTTTTGAACGTAGCAGAAATATGAGTGGAAGAGCTTAACAGTATGAGGAGTAACAGAGAGAAGTTAGTTGTCTCCAACTAACTTTGGATTAATATTGGTAAACTACAATCTTTTGTTCAACACTAGAGGTTAGCAATTTTTATCCAGAGAAGCAGTAAGACAGTCAAAAACACTCACACAGACAAAGTTCGTAATTTTCAGATGCATATCATCGTGTGAGAAAATAGTGAGCCTCATTTTTGTTAAACGTAAACACTCAAAGAAAAAGGTGCTTTGTGAAATACCTGGAAAGCTTAATGGTAGCCATGAGGCGTTGGGTGCTGCGTGTAGCCTCATTGGAAATGATTTTGATCCTCGGACTTCACCAATGATATCTGTTAATGAAGACAACCATTAAGGTAATTTCACTGTCATCTGTTAATTTTGTACACTAACTAATTGAAAGAATGGTTAGTACTCTAAACCTGGCAAATGAGTGCCCTCAGGATTGGCTCCTCGTTTCTGCTACCACATCAAAATCAGTCTGCTCATAGATATTAGGATTGGCTCCAAGAATCTCAAACATGAAGGTCGAACTGCTTCACGCAACATCCAATCCACTTAGCTCATACACGGACTCTTCTTGAAAGACATGTCTGAAAGGTGTTAAGACGGTGGGTGAGAGTGTCTAATTAAGATGAAGATGAAACATCATAGATTACCATATTTATAACTTATAAAGCAATTGTTAAAAATAAAAAAAAAGGTTTGGGTGTACCTTCGCATCAATTAGCACCAAATTTTGAGTATTGTACTTTTGATCAAAAAGCAACTAATAACATTAGTTGTGGTGCAATGGAAGTATCTCCTTTCTGTCTACTTTCCTATTCTGATTATCGTCTCCTCTGGTTTCGTACATGATGGGAGATGAAGTCGATCTATTTTCTGAAAATTTGGGCTACTACTCTACAGAATGTCGGAGACGTGAGGACAAAGCGGAAACCTATAACTTTACTGCGCTTGCCATTTTGTTTTAAAAACCCCAACCGCAAGTTATAACAAAAGCACAGTCGAAGCAAAGACCATAAAATGCAGGATCGGCTTGTGTTTCGGTATGCAGGTGGCAAAAAACGCCTCTATCTACCTGATGATGTAGAGACATGAGAAGTGAGAAATGAGAGAAGTCTGCTTTATTATTATAGATAGATGTTACTTTTATATATTAAACATTCACATATGCTCCTAAACAGAAGAAAATAAATTGATACTTACAAAAATAAAGTTTCACCTTTCCGATTTAATATTTGCTCAACTCATGAAAAAGAAGACGATGAAATAAATTAATAAAAACTTTTGAATGCAGTTCGAAAAAAGGTAAAACTGATGAGGATACCTCCTCCTCTTGAACCCATACAATAGACAATATTGTTTAAGGGAGGAGGACAGAAGAAGCAAGCTCCCCACAGAATCAAACCTCGAAGAACTATACCAAAAATATTCCATCAAAAAATAAAAATCTCCTCACGGAAAAACTAATGATCATGACGTCATTTTTTGCATGGATTACTCGCGATTTCAACATTGTGCTCAAACATTATACAATTTGGTCTTGGTTACAAATAGTAAAACTTTCATTTGGTTGTCTTTTGGAAATAAGGGTATAAGAAACAAATAACTCAGTTATTCTTGAAGGTGTCTGAGCAGTGCCACAAGCTATGAGTATCATCGTCGTGGAAGAATTTAGATTGGTTGGACTGATGAAATAATACTCACAGTTTTGTATAAGAGTGCACAGATTATCACAGTCAAGATACAAACTCTCAAAGGAGAAAATTTTCTTTGTTTTTGTGTTTATGCCTCTAACGAAAGAAGAGATCATGATGGTTTTATGGGAAGAGATTAGATGTCCTAAAGATCTGTTTAATACAACATATGCTCCATGGGTTATTCTAGGGGATTTTAGTGAGATTATATCCTCTGAAGAACACTCTTAAAATTTGCAAAGGCTAAGTGATCGATCTGGAATAAGAAACTTTCAAGAACTAATAGCGGGTTGTAAATTATATGATATTGGTAGTACATGTCCTCTATTTACATGGTGGAACAATAGAGAAGAAGACCCTATTGGGAAAAAACTCAACATATATTTGGTAAATTGTGCCTATAGCAGTACTTTCACACAGTCACTTGTTGCTTTTGAAGCTAATGAGATCTCTGATCATACAAGAAACCTTGTAAGGATTCAGAATGTTACATCGAATAAGAGAAAACACTTTCAATTCTTTAACTACATTGCATACCACACTCAGTTTACGACTGCTTTCTTTGATTACTGGAATGATAAAGAGCCCTTCTTCCACTCAAGAGCATCTCTACGCAGACTTCACAAGAAGCTTAAAGGATAAAGTCAATTTTTAAAGCCTTGAACAAAGAGCGATATGGAGACACAACTAGAAGGATGAAGGTTGCATTTGAGGTTCTATGTGCTAGACAAGATCAAGCACTACAAAACCTGTGCACTGAAACATTTAAAGCAAGTGCTGTGGCCATGAATGAGTGGAAACACTATGCAGAGGTGGAGGAGAAATTATTCAACAAAATCTCGAATATCCTAGTTGAAGCATGGGGATCAGAAACCTCTGTTTATCACAGAGCTGTTCAGATTCATGAATCAAAAAGTGGCATAAGAAGGCTGATGTCCAGAGAAGGAGTATTGCTCTATGACCAAAACAAAATCAAAGAAATCAAAGAAACCAAAATGATTGAGGCAAATACCAATCGAGTACACCAAACGCAATGAGATAATGGTGAAGTTATGATCTAAAGCTTAGCTAAAACTAATACACCACCATATCCGTTCTTCAGAAATGTGGATCCACAATTATCACTTTCCTCATGACTGAAAACCTTCAATACAAACTCACAAAGCTATGAGAAGGTAATTAAATTTACTTGCCCTCATTACAATTGTTATGTTTCCAGATTGACCACTCTAACATGTACAAAGAAAACATCTTGTAGCTTTCTTTCGAACTGCCACGCAAATCACAAACAACTTGATTTTTTCCCTTTCAACGATGTGGAGTATGATATATTGACACCAAATTTTCTCTTAACAAGACCCACATGATATCATTAGGAATCAGAGTTTCCATTTGTCCTAGATATTTTTCATTCAAAAAGATGCGACTAATTGTCTTGAGCCAAACCTCTTGTAATTACTTTTATTTTGACTAGTCCAAGAGCATGTATGCATCTTTGTGTACCTTCTAATTGAGAAAATTTCTGTTTGTGGAATCTTCTCAACTTGTAAACCTTTTTACAGTTTGGTAGAGAACATTTTACCACCAATCGCTTAAGATCCGAATTTTTTTGGCATAACCAAAGAATTTATGAAATGCAGCTTTATCCACCACCTCATTAATTACCTTCTTACCTACAAATTCCTGAAGCTTACTTAGACCCAAACCTTCTTCCCAATCCTCTATAAACTTATTAGGTTCTTCGACAGGTGTTTTCTCAACATACTCATCAGACAGATGTGATCTATCCAAATAGGTTTCCACAGAGGTATTTGTATCCACAAACTCATCACGTATTGTATCATCATCATTCTCCACCTCTATCAACTCATTTTGTAAATTGGCTAGCTCATCTCCTATGTAAAGAGTAATGACAATAGGTCTGATTCATCATCATTTGGCTGCAACTCTTCGTAGCTCATACCAAACAAAACTTTTGCCCGCTCTCGATTGTTGCTCGACATTTTCCATCTACTTGTGGCCTCCACAAACAAAATATATCTATGATTCTCTTTATCGATGGACGTTAGGTAAACAAGCAGATCCTCATCATCACAAATAGTTAATTGTCCTCACGTCCACCCAGAAGTAGAATGTAACTCAATCCTAGTTTAACCTTACTTTCATCCAACACAAGCTTTTTGTACATCCTCTCTTCTATCACTGACAAATTCTTCCACTGATTTCTTCAATGTTACACTAGAAATGTGACATTGGAATTTAAAGTGTATGCTCATGCGTTTGCTCATTGTATCCTACCAAAAAAAAATGCAAAAAGCTCAATAACTTGACTATATTTATCCACAGTTATACCCTTTCTCTCAGTTGCATTCAGTGTTACTTAATGAATCTGCATTTCCAGTACTACCAATTTTACCAGTTATATTACAATTATCAGTTCTACTAGTTCTCTTTTCACAAGAACTGAAATTGAATGGTTTCGGGTGCGAATAAATCTTAGTGAAAATATACTTCCTATTCACTCCCAGTCAACCACTGAAATGCACTTTACCAATATCATATACTAATTGACCCAGAAACAATGAAGTTAAAATCAATGTGAATGCCAAATTCATCAAATCCAATTGCAAACCTAAACCAACATTATAACCAATGCAGCTCGAGGAGGAGAGAAGAAGTAATCTTGATTTAGATGGCGCAACAAAGTGGTCGATGGCTCTCGACGAAGATAACGAGGTCAAACTGCAGGGAGAGAGGGGGGGGGATGTAGTTTTTGTTTTTTTTTTCAGTTTCTTTTAATTATCGAAACCTCCCGACCCAAGATTCACTCAACCTAACACTTTTTCGAAAACACTATTATTATTGCTTTTATTTCTTTAATAAGTTGAGGGCATTTTGATCTTCTCATGTTTCATTATAAAAAATTAGGGCATAAGAGATTAGGACTCATTATTATTAAACTATGAGAAATAGGGGCATGATGTCTCTCAAGGACGAGAAGCTTTAGTGTAGTTCCCATTTTACCCTCGAGGAATGAATGGTGAACAAAGTTATTTTGGTAAAGACCAAATTTACTATTCACCTTATAATTTTTCCTTTATTTTATTACATTTTATTTTCGATTCTTTAGTTATATTCATACATGGTATAAATTTTTGAGAAATTATTTTTTAGGCAAAAAAAACATTTACATTGTCTCATAGACTAATTTTAAATTTGTACCTTTTTTACCTATAATACTATTTCTATTTATAAAAATCAATCAAATAAATAGTTTGACAAACAAAACAAATTTGGAAAAATATAAACTATTGATGTTTGAATCAAAATTTCATATTTCATTTTACGGAAAACGGACATTCTACAAAGTAGAAATGAACTCCACTTTTTTTCATTAAAACAACTAAGGTTAGAAATACGTCATCTATATAAATTGAAGTAATCTAAAAATATTTGGAATACACATTCTACACTTAACATATCACTCTAAGACATGTAGACATATAATGTACACATTACTCAGAAATATAAAATTGGTAGAAATTAAGTTCTAACATGTTCATTGTATTCTACATATGGTAGAATGAGGATTATACAAATAAGTATTGAAAAGTTCCAAAAATATGAGAAGAAAATATTTCTAAATATTCATTTTCTGTATTTGAAAACATTGAATTATTAACTTATATTTTTATTCTTGACAATTAGTTTAATTAGTTTACATATTAGAAATATTATTTAGTTTAGTTATTAACTTATATTTTTATATTTTACAATTATTTTTAGTTGTATTTTTATATTTGACAACTAGTTTTACATTTTTATATTCTTATATTGAGATTTAATTTTGTATTTGACAACTTGTCTTATGTCAAAGCTCTCCATCTTTCTTGTTCTTAGAAGAATGAGTTCCTGAGAAAAGCCATCTTACCAAACCAAAGCCTCTTGGATACGCCTCCTCCTTCGACAAATCTCCTCCATGGTCGTGATTCACACTGTTTACAGAAAAGGATAAACTTAATGAAGTTGGAGAAACAGCAACAAGAAAGAAAAGTGAACAAATGGGTTCAGAACTTGGGAAGCTTGTCACAGTCTGAAGGAATCCATCCAATCCTCTGCTTCTCATTGTCGTAGATCACCATTATCCCTTGGAAGAATATGTCTATCACACACACACACACATATATTCATATCACACATTGTTGTTGTCCATTGATGAACACAAACAAACTTATTTTATCTGTCTACTTACCTCCAATGATGTTGTAGTTATCGAGCCCCGATCTCAGCTCCGTTTAGAATCCCCAAACATACGTTTCCTTCTTCCTGAAAAAAATACCCAAAAAGAATAACACAAACTCTTACTAGTCTCAGGCTATGTATATTTTTTTTATTGAGATAACAGGTTATATGTGACTCACAGTGATAATGAGGTAAGACTCGGGTGGAACCTGAAACAGCTGTCCTTATTTTGACTCCCAAATCTTAAAGTAATGGTCTTAAAGTATTTCTTCACATCATGTACTGATTTCAAAGTCTTCTTGTCTTTCCAACAGACCGGTAAGCTTTTATCTTCTTTTGTGTCCATCAAAGGCTTACCCTTCAAATCTTTACGTATCTACAAGATGTGGTTAAACACCAAACAGGTGAAGCTAATTCTTTTTTCTTTTTTTTTTCAGAGAAGAAACTGTCTCTTACATGACAAAGAATCGCTTGGTATGCTTCAGCATTGAAGTAAGTGTACGAGCTCCCACTATCGAAAATGAAGTTAATGCCTTTGACACTTGTGGTCTTGTAGTTAAAGAGAAGCTCTGCTGGTCCAGTCATGTAGTGTTTACTAAAGAAACACAGAACAGTGAGTTTCAGCGTTGTCAACTATAAAGACAAAGAAGATGATGCTCACCTAGTTGACTTAAGAACCAAAGAAGTCCATGTAACTCCAGAGAAGGAACAACCTCCTCTCCAATAGAGAGAAAGCCTTTACCATTATGACTTAAGCAATGCACAATCACATTCTTGGTTACCCCCAAGTAACTAAGCTGTGATGAGATGCTTAATTTGCCTCTGCCAAGGCCAAGCATACCAGCTGTTGGAGGAGCAGAGTGTGGACCAGGGCTCTGCTGATCATACCCACATCTGAAAAGAGAAACAACTCATTCAAACAAGCACGATCACCAACTTTATGAATTCAAATGGGTGGAAAAAACTAAACCCAAATGTCAAATGGGGATGCGTAGTGGATCCATTTTCAAGTCGCAGAGGGAACTCATCAGTAACGAGAGCACCAAGAGACGATGCATGATCTGAATATCCAATTTCATAGTCACACTGATCCTGAGGGTCAAGACAAGGTCTTCTCTGAGGAAGGTCTAGGCCAGAACACAACATGTGCGAACAAGGTAAAGTGTTGTGTTTGGGTTTGTACTGGACTATCACGAGGCTGCAAAGAGATTGATATGATGAAAAAATGGCATTTCGCTTTTACTATGTCACACACACACACACTTAAAGAAAATTAGATTTATACCTTTGTGCAACCTTTGCAGGGTGCATCACATTGAACCCAAGTGAGATCACTGCCAGTGTCAATGTCCAAGTCAAAGACCTTAGGTGGGCTTTCCTATGTCAAGCAACACATAATAATACCTGAAAGAAAAAAACCATAGTCGAAAAAAGATTAACGTCAAGTGAAGAATCCCCAGAGATGCGAGAAGCGACAAAGTACCCTCAGAGAAGATCAAACTCTCAAATGAGCCACTAGCAAGTACTAGAAATCGCGGGGAATCAAACGAAAGAGATAAAATTTAGAAGAGAGGTTTATGTTACCCCAGAGGATAAACGTTCCCGGAGACAGGGAAAGACGACGGAGGAGGCAAGTAGATGATTCTGTAACTTCTCGTCTCCCTTGGGCGAGTCTTTGGTAGCAGCTTCACAAGGTTCAACGCGAGAAGAGAGGAGGACAACATAGAAGAAGAAGAAGAAGTAAACCCATTGAAACAGCTTTCTTGTCTCCTTTTTGAGATTAATCTTTTCTTTTTCCCCAAGAAAGCCAAAACGAAAGCCCAAGAAAGAAAGTTGGAGTGGAGAAGTTGACACCAGGCAACAAAAGAAGAGGCTTCTTGAGGATCTGCTGCTTCCTTATTTTATTTGGAGTGGAAAAGGTTGACTCCGTTGCTTGCATGTTGCCTGTAAAGTTCAACCCGCAATGTTCATATAGGCGTGTTAGACCACGCGGGAACTACGATTGATTTAAAGGCCGAGAGTTTATACAATATGTAAAGCCCAAAAACCAAATTGACATAAACGATGTAAATAGAGACGATGTTAAGGAAATAAACAATTGGAAAGACGAAATAAAATCGATATGAAACGTTTTCGAGAACAGATTGTGGAGTCGAGATAAATCTATTTTCTTAACTCTTAATATAGAAAACTCTCAAATTATTGACTTACGCTAAGGGATTCACTGTGATGATTTTTTTTTTGTTTTTATAAAATGTTAAAATGAAATGCGAAGGAGACGAGTTTTTAAAGAGGAGAAAACGAGCCACTTTTCGTAACTGATGCAGCGCATGCGCACGTTAGCGAAAATCTCGTGAAGATCTCGGAGTTGAGGCGTTGCAAAATTTATTCCGCAAATCTTTCTCGTTTAACCTTATCGTCAAAAACAGAGACAGCGTGTTGTTTTTAAACGAACCAGATTTCGTTTAAAACAAAAGTGCATGCTATTTTTGGGGAATTAAATGGGCAAAAATGTTGAACTTATTGGACCCAAAAAGAACATCTTGTAGTGACCCTAGGGCCATATTTTCCCAAGCCCAAGCCCAAGCCCAAGCTAAGCTAGACAGACGGCGGCGGCGACGCGCGCGTGGAAGCCTGAGGGCCGCCTCTCCCTCTGAACCTTATAGACAAAGGTTGGTATGTTAACATATATATTACACGAGCACACCTTTGGTAACCTATGTGGGACAAACCAATTTCTGGGCTTTCTTATGTTCAAGATCACAACTTCATCACATCATTTCTCATTCAATTTAAATCTATTTTTGACATTTCAATATATCATATTGTAGTACTCGTTTACAGGCTTTACACTAATCTATTAATCTGATCAAGATGACCACCTGTTTGGCCGGAAATTCATAAAAGTCACTGTGTCAAAAACTATTTCCAACAATCTCCCACATGAATAGAAATGATTCTAAAACATATGCACACTAAATGCAGACTCGGTAGACTCTAGTTACTGTACTTAAAAAAATTCTGACTACACAGATTTATCGAGAGAGTTTGCGAAAAATTCATTGTGTTTTAATTGGTGGCATTTTTAAGCCTTGAACCACTCATAGTTAATATATATCGGTTTACTTTAATAGGAGGTGAACAAGATGTGTTGAACCACCCGGTGTTTTATGTAGACGAGACAACATGCATACACAACTTCATTTTCTCGTAGAACTTAGTTCTCTATTGTGTTCATTGTGGCCATGAACTATTCCTAATTTCATGAGTGAACTCAGAGAATATAGCCTTACATTCATTCTCCTAGAAACGACCCCATTTCATACTCATTAGGTTATTGACCATGAAAAGTATTGAGTAACAATTCGTTTTATAAGCTATGAAATCATTTAAAGCCTATGCTTATCTTTCTCACTTAGCACTTTTATCATCTTAGGAGCTTGGGAAGAGACTACTTTGTCTAAAAGTGTTTTTGGTAGATTTTGTCTGATTTTGTTTTCCCTTTAAACCTACGTCTTAGGATCTCCAGTCATGATAGGTAGCGGTTGCAGTCAAGCATCCTTGTTCATTATAGGCTTTAAACCAATTCCTTTTGATGATTTAGCAACAATATCTCATCGCAAACCTTTAGTGAATGGATTCCGCTATGGTTGTCAGCCGATTTGATGTAGTCTATTATTATTACACCATTTGAGATAAGTTTTCTAATGGTCTTATGTTGTCTTATGATGTGACGAGATTTAAAATTTTAGAGATTATTTTGAGCGCAAGCTATAGCTGAACTGTCACAATGCATGTGTATAGCTGGCACAGGTTTTCCGCACATAGGAATATCTTCTAAAAATTTCTAGCCATTCAGCTTCTTATGCTGTTTTGTGTAAGGCTATAAACTCAGATTCCATGGTGGATCTGGCTAACACTGTTTGTTTGGTAGATTTTCACGATATTGCTGCTCATCATACTGTAAAGACGTATCCACTTGTGGGTTTTGAGTTAATCTGATATCCAGTTAGCGTCACTGTATCTTTCTAAAACTGTTGGTTCTTTACCATAGTGAACACAAATCTTTGGTGTAGCGCAAGTAATTGAATACTCTCGTTATAGCTTTTCAGTGTGTATGACTTGGATTACTTGTATATCGACTAAGTACGTTTACTACATGTGCTAGATATGGTCTAATACAATTGGTCAAGTACATGAGACTTCCGATCACACGTGCATACTCGTTTTTTTGAAACCGCTTCATCTGAATTCTTTGTCAAGTGAATTTGAGGATATGATTAGAGTTTTTGCCATACTATTAGAGTAATGTTTACATCTCTCTAACATTTTATAGCATAATGACTTTGGTTAAGATAATTCCATTTGAATTTCTTGTTGACTTTAACCCCGAGAATTACATCCGCTAATCCTATATCTTTCATCTCAAATTTGCCTTTGAACATGATTTTTTTGTTTGAATGATGATATCTTTATTGCTTTCAATAATGAGCATATCATCTACATTTAGCAAAACATAGACATTTTTGGTATTTTGTAGTATATGTATTTATCACATTCACTAATTTTGAAATCATTTGACATTCATTACATTGTCAATTTTTTCATGTCATTGTTTAGAAGCTTGTTGGGCCCATAAAGTGACTTTACAAGTCGACATACTTTGTTTTCCTGTTCTGGAATAACAAATTGTTTTACGTAATTTTCTCTTCTAAATCAACATTTAGAAAGGGCAGTTTTTTACATATATTTGATAGATTCATAGATCTCTTAAAGCTGCAATTGCCTATTATTAGCCTTATTGATGTTATTCTCGTAACTGGAGAATAAATATCAAAACAGTCAAAGCCTTCCTCTTATTGGAATCCTTGAACTAACAAGCCTAACTTTGTGTTTGCCACCATTGTTCCATCAGGGTTTAGTTTTGTTTTTAGGATCCATCTACTCCCTAATGCTTTGCATCATGGTGGTAAATATGTTATGTACCATGTATAATATTACATGATAGAATCAAATTCACTTTTTATGGCTTCGTTCTAAAACGGAGATCTGATGAAGATATGGTTTCTGCCAAAGTTTTTGGATCATTTTCTACTAAAATGTCATTAAGAAATCTTCACCAAAAGATTTTTTCTTTCAAGCTCTTTTGCTTCTTCTAGGTTCATCTTTTTATTCTCTGAAATATCTTATAGAAATTTCAACATTTGTTTCAATTTTCAGAGGCACTGTCGTCGTCTCTTTCTTCTCGAAGTTCGTTTTTGAAACTTTTTTTTCCTTGCATGGAAAATTATTTGCGAAGAAGATGCATTTCTTGATTCCATTACTGTATTTTCTTGAATATATGATATTTCAGGTTTATGTACTAAAATCGATATTCACTACTATTATCTGCATATCCGATGAATATGCAAATTTACTGTTTTAGGTATAACAATGACCTTCTTTGGTGGCGGTACCACAACTTTTCCAAGATCTCCACCACACTTTGAGGTATTTATATGAAGGTAAATTACCTTTCCATAACTCATATGGAGTTTTGTTAGTTACTTTGTATAGAATTTTGTTGAGGATATAATTGGTGGTAAGCAACGCTTTCCCTCCACATGTTCTGGGGTAGCCCAGATTCCTGCAACATTGCATTCATCATCTCTTTTTAATTTTGATTTTGTGTTCAGCAACTCCATTAGGTTCTGGTGAATAAAGAGTTGTAGTTTGATGGATTATTTCATTTTCTTTAAAAATGCATTAAATGGACCAATCGTACTCGCTTCCTCTATCACTTATAACTATCTTAATAGTTGTTTTAAGCTGATTGTTGACCTCGAGTTTAAAATATTTGAATTTTCTAAGGTCTCATCTTTGTTACGTAATAAATATACATAACAATATTTTGTGTAGTCATGAAGGTCACAAAGTACTTTTCCCACCTCTAGTTTGTATGTATTTTAAATCACATAAAAATGTGTGAATTAAATCTAGAGGTTTGTTACTTCATTTCAACATGAGGTGATAGCGTTTTTGTGAGCCTAGCTTGTACGCATACTTCACATTTTTGTTTACTTGTTTTGCATTTTGGGATTAAATTTAAATTCACAAATCTTTGTATGGATTTGTAGTTTACATGGCCTAATATTTTCATGCCATATATTAAAAGGACTCAACCAAATAAGCAATTGGTTCTTTCTTATTCATTGAATTTTTTGGAGCTATAACTTTCGGAGGGACTGTCATTACATTTACTTTGACCAGTCCATCCTTAACATACTCTTTCCTCCAATAAACCACATTCTTCCTAATCACGAGTTTGTTCGCCTCGAGACTTGAGGTGAATCCATTCTTGCTGAGCAAGGTTCCCGAGGACCAGGTTCTTCCTCATGTCAGGCAACATGCTTCACATTTGGTAGAGCGACTTCACGTCTAGATGTCATCTTAGAACCACTTTGCCACAGCCTTCAACCTTGGAGACTACAGTGTTTCTCATGAACAACTTCTGTATGGGTCTTGCTTTTCTGATAGGTGGATGAACATCGACCTATTAGTGCAAATGTGTGTAGTGGTATGTGTATCAAAACACCCATTCCTTAGGGTTGTTGCTCTCAACCATGTTGACCCTCAGCACCACTGCAAACAAGATCCTCCTCAGTGAGATGCGCTTCAGCCTTCTCATCTCTGATCTTGTTGCAATACTCAGCAGTCTAGTGACAAATCTGTGGCAGTAGTGACATTTTCCCGTGAATTTCTTCACATTCTCATTGATTTCAATGCCTTTCTTCTTGAAATTTGTTCCTGGAGCCTTCAGGACTGCAACTGTTTTGAAAGGCTTGGCAGGAGAGTGAGTGTGTGTCTTTTCCTTTGCCTTTCAGCTCAGTCATGTTGACACTATGCTCTTTAGCTGAAGGCATCTTGTCATCATTTCGGTTCCTGGATTCCATCTGAAGTCACATGATGAGCTCCTCGAGACCCATCTTCTTCTTTTTGTGCTTCAAGTAGTTCTTGGAATCTGTATAGATTGGAGGAAGCTTTGGATGAAGCTGAGAGTTGTGAAGTCTCGCAAATGGACATTCTTTCAGCAGCAATTTTATGGAAAATGAGCTGGAACGCTTCAACCTGATTCATGATTGGGTTTGAACCACGCATTTTGAAGCTCATGGAATCTGGCAACCACAAAACTTCAGGAAGCCAGGCATCCTCACCCATGTACTTTCTTGTCCCAGTGATCTCCAGAGTTCTTCCCGGCCGTGAGATCTCACAATAGACTGCAGTACAATGGGTTGAATGAGGCGACCCAAAATGTAGTCTTTTCTGATGAAGTCGGAATGCACCCAAATGTCAACACTCTGCGAGAGTGTGCACATCTTCAGTCCTGTGAGCGGATAATGAGGCTTATCCTCCTCGATGAAATTTATCTCAGATTTATCATTGTGAGGAAGGAACAATCATCTTCTCTTGCCATGTTTTGCAGGCCTTTTTTCATCAAATTTCCTAATGCATCAATCCTTGAGATATGGAACACCAGGAACATTTCGGAAGAGTTGGAACTGCAACTGGAGCACTTGTGGTGGCTTCTGTTGCGCCCACTTGATAAAGACCAACTCAGGTTACGGCGCGTGGTTTCATCGGCAACATTTTCCATTGGAAGGTTAGTTGTTGTTGTAGCCAGTTTCGCTGTGGTACCAGCGGTTGTCATTGTGGTTCAATGTGGTGTCACGGTTGCATAGTTTCTGAACGTTGGGTGGAATGTGAGCATCGATGGTGGTATTGTTGTTAGTTCTGTCATTTTCTCTGTCAAGAAAACATGAAAGCGGATTAATACTCCAATCAACATATAACATATTATTTAAGCAAAAATAATAGTCTAAAACCAGATGGTCATTTTTGGTGTTTGTAGTAGATCGAAATAGCGCTACAAATCACCAAATCATATTGATATAAGTCTGAAAATGTTTTTGCAAACCTCGCTTTGAAAGCGTTCGCAGAAAACCGTTGAAGTAGACTTTTAATTGTTTCACAAAACTCGCTTGTGAGGCGTTCGTGGAAATAAATCGTTTTGATAACGTCCTAAGAAATCATATATAGAAACAAGAACATTTCCGAAATCTTTTAAAGGAAATCGCAACCGTTTCAATACGTTTTATAAATCCTTTGAAAACATCATTTGTAAACGCGTAATGAGTCAATCGATTAGCAGCTTACGCTAACGGAAAAATATTAAGAGTTAAGACTATAAAGCCAAAAACAGAATGACATAAAAATGTAAATATAAAGACGATTTTAAGGGAAATAACACATTGGAAGACGAAATGAAAACCGATATTGAAAACGTTTTTGAAAACAGAAAGTGGAGTTGAGATACTCTTTTCCTTAACTCTTAATATTGTTTCGTAAGTAGTGACGGCTTATGCGAATTAGAGTCCCAAGACCAAAACACGATAAATAGTCACGCGGAAACTCATGAACTAACCCTAATCGAACTATAAAACTACAAACATCTTGAACTATTAACTTTATGCTAAGGGGTTTGTTTGATGATATTTTCGTTTTTGTAAAACGTTAAAATGAAATGAGAAGAAGAATAGTTTTTAAAGAGGAGAAGACGAGCACTTTCCCGTTAATTGATGCGAGCGCAGTGCGCACGTTAGTGAAAATCTCAAAGTTGAGACGTTTATAAAACTTACTCCGCAAGATATTTCTCGTCTTTGAATCTTATCGTCAGAAGAGAGACAACGTGTTGTGTTTAAATGATTACATTTCATTTAAATAAAAAATTGTCATGCTGTTTTGGGAATTAAATGGACAAACCGTTGAGCTTAATTTGTCCAAAAAGAACTTCTTGTAGTGGTCTTGGGGCGCACCATTCTCCAAACTGAGCTGGCCGGGCTCATGGACGGCGGGCGCGTGGGGAGCTCCCTCTCTCTCTCTCTCCTTCTCGTTCGTCTCTCTCCTCTGCTCTCTCTCTGTCTCTCTCCTCTCGTCTCTCTCTCGCTCTGTCATCTCTCTCCTCTCTCTCATCTCTCTCTCTCCTCTTCTCTGCTCTTCTCTCTCTCATCTCTCTCTCTCTCTTTCTCTGAACCTTTTAGGACAAATGTGGGTCTGTTAAAAATATATATTATAAGCCACACCTTTGGTAACCGATGTGCGGAACAAACCCAATTTCTGAGTTTCATGTGTTCAGGATCACAACTCATCACATTATTTCTCATTCTATTTAAATCTTTTTTGACGTTTAAATATAATCAGATTGTAGTACTCATTACAAGATTTACAATGGTCTATTTAATCTGATAAAGAGACCACCGTTTTGGCCAAAAAAGCCACCGGAAAAATCAAAAGTCACTGTGTCAAAAACTATTTTTCAACACAATATACAAGGTCCAATATGCTCGCCCATCATTCTTCTTGACTAGGACTGTTTTCTTTTTTTTGGTCCTTAAATTTTGAATAATAAAAAAATGTTACTTAATATGAATTCGGATAAAGATACAAAACTATGTAGGTAAATGAGGGAAGTCTCCCTAAAGGTTCTTTATATGGGATTTCAAGTTTCAGAAAATTGATTATTACATTACTAGGGATTTACCGGACTACGCCGTCGATATTCGTATAAGTTTTAGTTAAGCTAAAAAGTCTGCACTTATATTTGAATATAATTTTTAATGTATATTAAAATTGATTGTAACTATTAAATTGGTAAAAAAATTAAATAGGTTTGTATTATTCATTTCCGTTGCGTCTAACAAATTTAAATAATTCACTTAGCAATTTTTTTGTGTTATTACTGGAAATCATATAAAGATAAGATGACTAAAACTGAACTAAACCTAGTTCATGATTTATGCGTTTACTTATCTATAATGGTTTTTTTACAGTATAAAATAATTGTAAAATCTACGGCCGTGTTTAAAATTTGTTATAACTTTTAATAATCCGAGTTGCAATACCAAATTGAAAGTTTTATAATGGAAATAAAATTGAATCCAAACCCGAAAAAATATTGATTCTCTAAAACCATTTCATGAAATGCCATATTTATAAATAAAGGGTTTTTTCAAAAACAACCTAATAAAAAAGTTCAAAGTGTCAAACCCAAAAACCAACCTCTTTTTTTTATATTTGTCTTTTTATCGGTTACTATTCATCTCCCATATTTGGAATTTTCCATTAATACCCATAAGGTTTTTGAAATATTTCCAAAGTTTGTCCATTATTAGTTATATTATTTATTTATTAATTTTCTCGACAAAAGAATTAACAAAAAGAAATAAATACATCCTAAAATGATTTCTTCTCAATTACAACTATGCCATTATCATTCAATATTTTCAAACACCGGATTGAACCAACCATTTTTGATTCTCTTTAACAGGCTATTAGAATTGAATTTTCAACCACTTTTCTTCTCATTACTAAAACTAAGCAACATCATCATTTCCTCTCATTTTTCGTACAATTTGCCATTCTTAAGAAATCCGCTCTCTTAACCTTCTAAAATTTTCATAACTCATAAGACTTACATAATTTCGTGTGATTTTTCACTTGTGAATCATTCAATAAAATGTTTTCTTTTTTGTTCTTATATTTGGAGTTTTGACAACGGTTTGAAAAGGCTGGAAACGAGGTTCACACATACAATAGAGATAATTTAATTTTTTAGCATGGGTTTTAAGTCGTTTTTAGATCTATCGTAGTCGCGATAGTTTAGAATAGTTTTATATGTCTAACGCCTCTTAATTGTTAGACCATATCATATGCAGTCTATTTTGTCTTTACCCACAGGTCAGTATTGGCAATTGGACTGAACATCTCTGGAAATTTGCTTTTGTACGAGTCTTCCTTTTCCGACAGTTCTCTACATTCTTAACTTTGCAACAATAACAAAAATAGTACGTGTAAACTATCAAAGGGCTGTCACGACTACGCAAATAGAGGTTAGTTTGCATTTGAATGGAACTTTTCTGACTTTTTCATAAGCAGACCTTCAAACTATAAGTCTTATCTTGATAGCCGTAGACTGCCGGAGTAAGGATTTTTTATACTTTAAAGGTTCAATTTTGCATCTTGAACCAAATTTATGACTTGCGATTTGGAAACAAGGTTTTAGTTTTGTGTTTGACCTAAAACTTTTTAAAGTTCTCTCCTCTCTCTTATTTGTAATTGAGTAGTACTTCAAAATGCAGATCTTCTCTTCTAGAGAAAAACAATAAGTTAATCTCGTTGAACTACCCGTTGAAGTCATATTTTTTTTTATATTTGGTCAAAGCAAAACTGTAACGCGTTCGGATTGAGAGTAGACTTCTGCTGAAAGTCTTGCAAATCTGTTTAGAGTGTGATTTCAATCACCCCCTAAGAAAAGTTAAACAATAGTTCAATGCAATAAGAACTAACTCCTTCATTCATAATAAAAACTATAAAATATGTAACTGCATTATTTGTATTCTACCTCTGGGAAAAGTCACAATCCTGGAAAAATTCTGTGTTCATTAGCGCAAGTAATAAACTAAAGCTTTTTGAAGTGCTTGACTAGAAAACGAAAGGTTCTGCTTATATAAAATCTCAACTTTTACTCCACAGATGATTAAATATAGTGACCTTTGTAACAAATGGTTCAAATTGCAAAGACTGTAATACCCCAAAAGTCATGTAGGTACATGATCTATTTTGACCGTCTACGGAATTGTCAACTGTAAAAGTAAAGTCTACCAACGTTGTGTAACTGAACATGCGGATGTCTATTTTGAAATTTACAATATAAAATCTAATTTGTTGTACTTATGCATTTAAATTTTATTTTTTCTCCAATTTTTTCATTTGAAAGGGTCACTTTGTAATAGTTATTAATCCTAATTGGGTGTAGATATGGCATAGTGATTCTTTGGATTAGAACAAAAAATGTTGCGAAATGTACATTTATGAAAGTTATCATACCTTTTTGAATTTTGCCTATATATTGCTAGGGAAAACAATTTTGTAGACATATTAGTAAGTCATACCGTTCATATTGCTCCACATGGGTTCTGCAACCAACTCCGGGGTGTCACATCCAAACTTGTCCAGGTTATATATCAGTGTTGTCTTACTGCTTTGGGATGTTGCTTATGTTATATCTATGCTCTTATGTGTGTGGAATGATCAACGTATTATTGGGCTTTGGATTGGTGTCTTATTGCTTTTGGGGATTGTTGGGTTTCTTCCGGAATCTGAATGGGTTGTTTTATAAATATGCGAGGAACTGGAAAATGTTGATGGCACCTGCAACATGCATATTCTAGAATATATGTCAAGGGAACACCATCAGTAGTACTCACATACATACTTCATTATCATTTCTTCCATCCACCTATTTCAAAACTATTATCCTGATTTCCAGGCATAAATCTTATATTCTTTTGTATAACAGTTTGCTCAACGTCTCAAATCCTGGAAGGAAATATTAGGAGATGAGAATGATCATGGAATTATCGGATGCCTTGAGTTGTAAGTTCGATGTCATTAAATGAACCTAAATGATACCTTAGTCCTGTAGCTGTTGGAAATGTGTATACAGGGCCCTTTTTAGATATTTAAACTGTGAGGATCATCTTGTGGTTTCAAATCCTAGTATTCATGGACATCAAAATTCCATGTTTCTGGGTGCATATAGGTATTTAGGTGGGATAGCTTCTTGTTCTTAAGAAGTTTTACACATGCAACTACAAATTATAGCCATATTGTTTGCGTTTTTTTTTTTGTTATGGTCGTTTGTCTCATACTAGTAGCAATAACGCCATGTTTTGACTTCTCCTGATTAGATGACCCTGGTGTTCCCTCACTCTCAGGCATTTTTCACCGGAACTTCATGAGGGAGCATGTTGTTTTTAAGGAACCGAACCGGATAACACTATGTCCTTTATGCTATTAGTTCAATTAGTTAGGCAAGTTAACGTGAGCTGGACGTAGGGAATATTAGAAACGGTTATTTGGCAAGAGAAAATATTAGAGAAAAGCTGTTTTTTTTTGTCTTTTTGGTAAGAAAAGGATTATGCGCATTGTTAGTCTGTACAAACTTATCTGTTAGTTTACTAGTTAGTTTGAATCTTATCTTACTTATACCCCTTTAATGAAAACAGCTGAGGTACAATGGGATTTTGCTTTCTTTGACTTTTATTAATGAGATAATCAGCAATTTGAAAATAAAAGTTTTTGGAATGCTTTAGTATATTCCCTTATTTTGCAGCATACCAATTAAAGATCCCCTAGTCCTGTCAAAGATACACCAAACGTACCAAGAATTGGTTACATTAAAGGTGTGATCCCATGATTTTCTTTAAACGTGGTTGCCTCATTTCTAGCGGTTATTTCGGTCTCACCCTTTATGTCACATTATACAGGATGTTGTTTTGGCTCGAGTACTAGATGATGCTTATAGGTTGCAAACTGAATTCGTAATCCATGCAAACAATGCCATTGTAAGTGTTTATTGAATGGAAATCCTCTCACATATGTGAGATTGAAGCGGATCCCATATTTTAGTTCTTTAACGGATGTGTTATCTTTTCCAGGTGTTTCATTGCTGAAACGCACGATAGCACTTTTAATTCAAGGAAGTATTTGCAAGGTTGCAGGTCAACCTCCACATCGTATGGAATCCAAGAAAAATTTGGTATTTTCTGCCTTCAGGAGGACATTGTTATTTTAACCCTCAACTTGCTTTGAATTTCTTGAAG
>CAJHQP010008932.1:0-24644 GCA_905132765.1 Moricandia arvensis
TTTTCTCATCAGCTATAATATTACCTAACCAAAGTGGGAAAGCTCCTCGCAACATAAGATTGTCCCCAATGAGGTAATGAAGCGCTTCTAGCTACGAGAAAAGCGCATCTTTTTGTGCAACGCATCTCGACTTTAACTTTCCAGCTATTGATCAACTTCAAAAATTTTTTGCAGGGTTTGAAATTCATACTTGAAAGAAGGCCATTCAATAGGATGATCAATGATTTGAGAAGAACTGCGTCCTCTCATGCAATATTACATTGTCGAACCGGTGAGAAGCCATGCTCTCCAAAGTCCAACACAAAGCTTTAAGTTTTCGCCTCTTTAAGATTGAAGATGTTGACAAAAGATCTTCTGGCTATGCATAATAGTTCTCATTCTTGTCTCAGACATTCCAAGAAGCACTTGCTACCAGAGAATTTTTATCCCAATGTACTCCAAAGTTGCATTTAATCCATTTATCTGGGGGTTCATCCACTTTTTCCTTGATCCTTACCCACATTGAGGTCTTACCACGTTCTCTGTCCAGTTTGTTGCGCAAGAAACTAGACCGAAGCTTCGTCATGAATCTTGTCAACAATATCAACAGCTAAACTCTCACAGCTTTCAAACATGAATATGTTTTTGTTCTTCCAAATAAACCAAAGATTCCATGGATAACTTCGTTCTTATCTCCAAGGGAATCTTAATATTTTACTCATTTCGATCAAATAGAACATGTTCACAAAGATAGACTCCGGGTGATAACCATTCTGTGGCGAAGGGAAATTTGAGAGTGCTCAGACTTGGCTGGCCACAAAACAAGTGAACAAAACGTGGTTTGGAGTCTCATTCCGATACCACAATGCTGACACATTAAATCCGACTTTATTCCTCTAGAGAGCAAAGTACTAGCAACTGGAATCGCCTCTGAGAGTGTTCTCCACAAGAGGCCTTAATCATTGGCTCAGTTGAGAACATTCCATATTGCTTCTTTCAAACAATTTATTGAAGGTTGCATTCTGGCTTCAACAAATTGTTCTCTTAAGTTGGAATTGCAAGCTAGCCAATATTCTGATCTGACTGAGTAATCTCCACTGTTGTTGTGTTTCCAGCACCAATAATCATCGCTTGTAAAGACAGTCTTATTATGTAAAATGACTTCCACATCCCCTGGAAAGAAAATTTTATTCTAAAACTGCTCTATTCCATTCACCACTCTCTTGGTCTATCAATTCACTTACCATCATGTCAAGGTTAATAAGAGGATTCTTCATCCAAGGATTAAATCTTCCACCGAAATCACACCAAGGATTAATCCAGACTCTAAGAGATTACCATTCCCAACCTCCTTTCTCAGACCTTTGAAAAGTAACTCTCTTCCAAACAAAATACTTCTCCAACCATACGAAGGTATACTTCCTAATCCAGCTTCTAAGAAATTCAACGATTCAAAATATCTGCTCTTTAACAATTTAAGCCATCAAAGAGTGAGGATTCTGAAGAAGATTC
Organism: Moricandia arvensis; assembly: GCA_905132765.1. Lineage (NCBI taxonomy): Eukaryota > Viridiplantae > Streptophyta > Magnoliopsida > Brassicales > Brassicaceae > Moricandia > Moricandia arvensis. The sequence goes on from CAJHQP010008932.1 coordinate 1,492, forward strand.
CAAGCTTGCTTTGCCAGCAAGGCCTGATTAAACTTTGAAGATTCTTGAATCCCAATCCTCTTAACTCTTTCGGTATACACAACCTTGTCTCAATTTAACCAGTGAATTTCCTTTTACGTTCTAAGGAATTCCACCAAAAATCAGCCATATCACCTGTAAGGTTAGAAATAGTAGTTTTAGGCAACTTGAAGCAACTCATTGTGCATATCGGGAAGGCAAAAGCCATTGCTTTCAACAGGATATCCTTTCCACCTAAGGAGAGAGTTCTCTCTAATCTACTCTTAAGCTTCTTTTGATGTAATCAAACAACTTCACTTTGGAGCCACTGAAGCATTCAGACAATCCTAAATAAGACCTTGCTCCTCCTTCATTAAAAATTACCAAGAATCTCTCTAATATTAGCTTTAAGATCCTCTTTCACTTCAGCTCCAAAGTTGATGGATGACTTCTGTAGATTTATTACTTGACCAGTTGCATGTCCATATATGTTTAAGATCTCTTGCAAAACTTTGGCTTGATCACTTTGAGCTTTACACAAAATAAGTTGTCGTCTGCAAATTACAGATGAGTAACTGAAGGGCCTTGATCCAAAATTTGATACCGCTAAGAATACCTGCATTTTCTGCTCTTGCTAACAAATGAGACAAACCTTCAGCACAGAGAAAAAAATCGCAGGCGACATAGGATCTTCTTGTCTTAGTCCTCTTTTGGGAATGATTAAACCATGAGGTTGATCATTAATCAAAACCGAATAAGAGACAGACGAGATACATAACATTATAAGATCCACCCATTTCTTCTGAAAACCCAAAGCTAACAATAAACAGCTTATGTAGTTTCACTCAACCCTGTCATAAGCCTTTGACATATCCGAATTTATAGCCATGTACTCAGATGCTACAGGTTTGAACGTTCTCAAGGAATGAGCAACTTCATGAGCAACCAAAATATTTTCTGATATCTTTCTTTGAGGAACAAAAGCCGACTGATTGGAGAAACTATCAAGGGAAGCATAGGATGTAGCCTCTTGACCATAATCTTGGATATAACTTTATAAAACACAAACACAAACTTATTGGTCTAAGATCAGTCATTCTGGTGGGTTTCACAATCTTCGGAATTAAGCATAGGTGTCTGAAATTCCAATCTCTTGAAAACTTACCTGACCTAAAGAACTCCTTCACTTCATATGCAACTTGATCACCGATTTCACTCCAAATTTTTGATAAAAGAGCCCAGTCATACCATTAGGACCTCGTGCACTTGGAGCTCTTATAGAGAATACAACATCTTTAATCTCGTCATTAGAGATTTCAGAGAGTAATTCTTCATTCATTTCTTCAGTAACTCTTGAAGTAAAGCCTTCGAATAGCACTCCAAAATCAGTAGGGTTAATTGAAGAGAAAATCTCTTGGAAATACCTTGAAGCAATCTCCCCTTTTGAAGCTTCAGATCTGTGTTCCATGCCATTTTTATTCTCCAAAATGTCTTTCCATTCTTGCTTCTAGCCATTTTAACCGAAGCATGGAAAATTTTGAATTTTATCTCCACATTTCATCCATTTTTCTTTACTCCTTTGACTCCAAAAAGATTCCTCCTCTCTATAAGCTTTCATTAGTTCTTGTTTCAGGCAAAGAAGTAAATGCCTTCTCAGAAAATGAAGAGATTCCTCAGCTTCTAACTCTTCTTGAAGTTTTTACGATCTTGTCTCTGCCCATTGAGATTGAAGTTTCTTTTCAATTGCACAAAGCCCTTCTGCATCTTCTAACTCTTTCCGCAACATTACAGGGAACTTCACATGTCTTGATTTTCCATGCATTAATCACAGTATTTTCACATTTGGCAGGTTCAACAAAGATTTATTAAACCTGAATCTTCCTTTCTTGTCATTATTGGAGTTAATCAAGTTGACCAAAACATGCATGTGATCTGATCCTCTTTTGTCTAGGAAAACTTGATTTGCACCTCGGAAAAGCTGTAACCAACCCTTATTTCCAAAATAACGATCCAACTTGCATTGAATCCAAAGCTTTCCTCTTCTTCCACTCCAAGTGAATGGATTGCCTTGACTAACAAGTTCATTCATGTCCACAAACTCTCAGCATATTGTTGAAATCCACGAACGTGGAATCACATCTATTAGAACCTCCAAGTTTTTCATCATTATTGAAAATCGAATTAAAATCACCAAGCAAACACCAAGGGTCTTTTCTGTTGACTGCAATCTTAGAAATTCTTTCCCAAACTATATTTCTTTTACTTTCATTAGGGTGACCATATATACAAGAAGCAAAAAACTTCTTATCGCCAATCTGTACACCGAGATCTATAAGATTTTTATTAGCTGAAATGACTTCAATATCTACAGAGTGCTTCCAAAAAACTGCTAAACCACCACTTTCCTATAGGGTTCACCGTATAAACATGATTGTAGCCAAGCCAGACTTGAATATCTACCAAAGATTTCTCGAGTGCATAGTTTCCATAAGAAAAAATAACTCAGGGAAATATTTTTGACGTATTCCATGAGTCTATAAATTGTCAAGTCCTGAAACCGTCCGAGTCCTCGACAATTCCAGCACATAAGGCTCATTGATCTTTGGATAGTCCCTCGGTTGGGACCGCCTCATGAGTTATTTGTTTCACAGCTTTGGAAACTCCACCCATCTGGTTAGTCGTTTTTATTTTCTCCACCACTCCAACCAAAGAACCTTCCATTACAGAATTCTGGAAATTGTGTTCTTTCACAACTGCTCCTTTCATTTCCTTTTGTTTTTTCCTGGTTTCTTATGATGTTTATTTTCTTAGAGTTAGTCCCAGAAAGTGTAAATCAAGATATTTAAAACTATAACCCGTAGAGCCGCTCTGAGAAGAAGAAGAAGCAGGTTCAAAGAATGAAAGTAAACAGTTCTGATTTTCAACTTCCTTCTCAACATCGAGATTCCTCTCAACAAAAGGATTAGCTTTAAATGCTACTGCCATTATCTTCTGATCTTGAGGTCTCCTATCCTCACTTACTAAAGAACAACTTTGAGGAGGGTACCTAAAAACAATTCCTTTTCCTTTGTTTAGATCATGCGTGACTGAAGGAATTGGCTCTAGACTTAGAGAAGATTTCTTCAATACATGGTCCTTTTCAACTTCTCTAAAAGATATCTTGACTCTTTCTTCTCTAATCCTCCTCTCTTCACCATCAGCCATCATCAAATATTTCTCATGCCTTCAAGAACTTCAGATGCTATTCTTTGTCGCCCAGTATTCGGGTTAATACCAACTTGATTTTCATCTAAAACACCAAACAAAGGATCATTTTCTACAAGGACCCGATTTTGATTCTTCTTCATAATAACTTGTCCAGCTCTCCTCACATCTGCTTCAGATTGTCTTCTAAGAACGTTAATTGAACACACTGCTTGCGCATGAGTTAACCTTGACAAGTATAGCATCTTTTATGAACTCTCTCATAATGAAAGAATATGGAAGTCTTGACTCCATTACACATATCTAAAACTTTCTCTTTAGGAAGAGGTCTTGAAACATCAAAATTAACCTTCACCCTCACATAGTCATTACACCGAGCTTTGTTTGGATCAAGGCTACCTCCACCACAGGACTGACGATATCCCCTAAGGCTTCAATCGTTTTATCAGTGTAATAATTAAACGGGATATTACGGATCTGAACCCAAATAGGAATATGCTGCAAAGAGTCTGCTAGAGGGACTTCAGACCATCTCTCCAACACTATAGCCCATTCATTGTAAGTGTGAACTCCTTTCTCCAAGATTTCAACCAGGTCATGTTCATAATCAAATATAAACTGAAATCTTTCCTTTGATAAAGCAACTCCTCTAAATTTTCCTTGTTTTTGCCATTTGCGAGGCATCTCAAAGATGAAGGATGCCATTCTCTCACAATCCGGATTCAGTAAGCGACCTATTAAACTCATAGCGTTCTTTTCACTTGAACTATACTCCGGGAGATCCGGCATCAGAAAAGAACATCTTCCTCCTCTAAGGACATAGCCATAAGAGCCTTATCCATAGCTGCGGACATCTTGACCCAAAATATACAACCTTTAAACTGCTGTAAACAGAGACTATAAATCCTCCTCGAATTTTCTTCCAAGCCTAAATTACGAATCTCACACCTACTACCAGAAACAGCGAAAATTGAAACTGAGCTCTTCTCCTAAAAGGAACACAACCACCTCTTGGGAAGAAGAAACCAGAGCCCTTCTCAGGGAAACTAAGCTTAGATCTTCGTCACCGTAGCTGAAACACAAAACTAAAGCCGATAACAACTCTATCCAGGAACACTTTTCTTATCGCTTATCTTATCGCCTTTTCTCTCTCTTCACCACCGCTTATCTTAGAGAAGTAACATATATTTTATTTTCTCTAAAGTTTGATTAGTGATTTATTTAATTTTAAAGTTATTTACTATTTTAAAGAAGAGAAATACTCTAAGATAAACCTAAAAATATTTTGTTACAAAAATAAATTTCAAAGAGAAGAATGACTAAAATAAACTTTATTAAAGGGTGTAAATACACATTTATACTCTTTGGGTTAACTAATTTAGACTTAGGGTTTATAGTTATGGAGTGAGGGTTTTGGAGGTGAGGCTTAAATTTTTTAAAATATATTAAAATAAAAATAAAAAAATCATTTTAATAATAATACCAAGAGATCTCTTAACAAATATTTAAAATTTACATAAAATAATTTTTTTATCACTTTTCTGTATTTTTAAAAGTATTTTATTTTATTTTAAATTTGGAAATTTTAAATTTTGGATTTTTAGATTTTTATTTTTTTTCCAATTGTTGAGTTTTTAATGTATTTGATTATTTATTTATTTATTTATTTAAGAAAAAAACCGACACGTCATCATGAAATGAATAGTACCGTCACATAATTTTTTTGAAGAACAACTTCATTGGAGGTTGTTATGATAAAAATATCAATTTCAAAATTTAAAATGCTAAGAAAAAACTTCAATGTTTAAATTGCAAGTGCGAGAATGTGACACTTTCATGGTATAAAATGCGATTTTTCCAATAAAATAATAAACAGTTCAGAATATTTTGAAAACTATTTTTGGACAAAGGAAACAAGTTTCACTTTCTTGATTATCATCATTCCATACCTAATGCAGTTATGCAAATACTCCAAAATTTAATTGGTATATGTGAGTTATTGTCTGTGAATTGTATCGTCAGTTTTGGAAATGAGCCCTATTTCCCGAACAGTATTCATTTACTGACATCGCGTTAAGCAACATTTGGTTGATAAATTAGATTGGAAATGGTAGGTCAGATTTAAATGCTAACGCTAAAATGTATTTTCTTCCAACCAAAGCGTTATCTACAGTACGTACGTGCTTCACGATTTTGATGTCGATTGGTACTCCCTCGAGACGTGAAAATATAATTCTTTTGCTGGAAACGTTCAAAATTAACCGAACAGCAGCAGTATAATGTAAGATATTTTTCTTTTCGATTAAAGAGGAGAGGTATCTAGACCAAACCCGACTAGTCATGTTCTTTTGGGTTAGTCCACCGTCTATATGTAAGTTTTGTTACACAACGTGAAAATTAAATATCGATATTGCATTGGTACAAGTGTTTCTCAAAAACTTTTGTTGAGTTTTCGTTTGAGAGACTCATCTCCTTCTCTTTCTTTGCTTCTTATAATTTTCTAGTTTATAACGGTGAAAACTTCATTGAAATACTCTCAATGAGGATGTTCTAAGAGTTCCTCATATGAGACTCTCAAACATACTTGAAATATGAGAGGTTTCAAAAATATATGAGTTTACACAAAAGTGAAAATGATAGTACTTTCTCTTTGATTTCAAGATGACGATTACAAAATGTTATATAGAGGTGTTAGAATAATCTAGATCCTATTGACTAACCAGTTGTAAAGTAAATTACACAGCACATAACGTTAATAGAGGACTATAACGGTTGTGGATAAGGTAACACGGTCTTCGTACTATCCTCTGTTTTACCAGAAGCTCTACATTCAGACAAGGCTACATGAGATGACCGTTGTATTGTGGGATCATGATGGGCTTTAGGTGAAGCGAGTTGGGGTTGAGTATTCATATGACTAATATTACCCCTCAAACTTGAGGTGGGAGAAGCATCAACTCCAAGTTTGCTTCGAAGATGAACAAAATATCTTCTCGGTGGAGATTTTGTAAAGATGTCAGCTACCTGAAGTGAAGATGGAATGTGTTTCGTCTCAATCAATCCCAGAGACACTTGTTCTCGTATGTAGTGGAAGTCGGTATCAAAGTGTTTTGACCTTTTCTGCACAGCTGGATTGATGCTTAAGCAGACATCAGACAAATTGTCGCAGAGGAGCATTGTTGTGTGCGGTTGAGAGATACCAAGGTCTTGTAACATAAGAGAAATCCAGGTAATCTCTTAAGCAGTAGATGTAAGAGCTCTATAGTATTGAAATATGAGAGGTCTAAAAAATATGTGAGTTTACACAAAAGTGAAAATGATAATACTTTCTCTTAGATTTCAAGATGTTATATAGAGGTCTTAGAATAATCTAGATCCTCTTGACTAACCAGTTGTAAAGTAAATTACAGAGCACATAGCATTAACAGAGGATTATAACGGTTGTGGATAAGGTAACACGTCTTTGTCGTACTACCTCTGCTTTACCGGAAGCTCTACATTCAAACAAGGCTACATAAGATGACCGTTGTGTTGTGGACACAGGATAGGCTTTAGGTGAAGCGAGTTGGGCTTGAGTATTCATATGACTAATATTCCCCATCAAACTTGAGGTGGGAGAAGCGTCAACTCCAAGTTTGCTTCGAAAATGAACAAAAGATCTTCTCGGTAGAGATTTTGTGAAGATGTCAGCTATCTTAAGTGAAGATGTAATGTGTTTCGTCTCAATCAATCCCAGAGCCACTTGTTCTCTTATGTAGTGGAAGTCGGTATCAAAGTGTTTCAACCTTTTATACAGAGCTGGATTGGTGCTTAAGTAGACAACAAAAAATTTTTCGCAGAGGAGCATTGTTGCATGCGGTTTAGAGATACCAAGGTCTCGTAGCAAATGATAAATCTGAGTATTATCTTGAGGAGTAGATGTAAGAGCTCTAAATTCAGCTTCGTAGAGGATTTGGCTACAGTGTTTTGGCGTTTAGCAGACCAAAACACTAAGTTGGTTCCGAGAATTGTACAAAAGCATGTTGTTGATCTTCTTGTCTCGTGACACCCTGCCCAGTCAGTATGACAATATGCCAAGAGGAAGATATTTGAGCTTTTCTGGATATGTAGACCAAGCTCCATAATATCCTTGAGATATCTTAGGATGCGTTTTAGAAGACCAAAGTCTGAAATTGTTGGTTTGTGCATCCTTAGACAAACAATGTTCCCGCATATTGTATGTCTGGTCGCGTGATTGTAGGGTATTGAAGCTTGCCGGCTAAGCTTCAGAAGTAGGTGGGTTCCTGAAATTGTGTGGGATCAAAGTCTTCAATACGTTGAGGGAGTGGTGTGGGCACTGAGTTGCAATGTAACATATCAGCCTAATGAAGAAAATCCTTTGCATAAGCTGTCTGATGGAGAAATATTCCCCCCGAATGAGACTCCAATCTCCACACTGAAAAAATACTTTGGAACTTCAAGATCTTTCATAGCAAAGCACTGTGATAGAACCTACAACAACTCTTGCAGCAGAGAGTCATCACTTGCAGTTAATAGTATATCATTCACATATAGAAGAAGAAACATAGTCTTGTTATCTCTGTAATATGTGAATAGTGACGGGTCCGACTTGCAGCATTGAAAGCCAAAATCAATAAAAATGACTGAATGTATCAAACCAAGCTCTTACTGATTGCTTAAAACCGTAGAGTTCTTTGTGAGTTTGCATATGTGGTTTGGCTTTTCTTGATCAACAAAACCATCTGGCTGGTACATATATATTGGTTCTTTGAGTTCGCCTGTAGAAAAGCATTAGTGACATCTAATTGACGGATGGACCAGCCTTTAGATGTGGCAATGTTGAGCAATAACTTTATTGTTGCAGTTCTAACAACCAGACTAAAGGTTTCCAAGTAGTTCAATTCTTCTTCTTTTTCAAATCCATTTGTCACCAGACGAGCCTTCAACCTCTCTACGGTTCCATGAGGTCTGAATTTGATAGTGAGCACCCATCTACTCCTTAGTATGTTCATATTTTCAGTTGAAGGTACAAGAGTATATGTATGCAGCATGTGAATATTTTTCATTTCCTCTGAAACAGCAATGTTCCAACCCGGATGTGCCATAGCTTCTTTAATGGATTTAAGTGTCTTAGTTGAATACTTTGAAGCTATCATAACATACCGAGCGTTAGGATTCTGAATCCCTCCTTTAGATGTTATGCGCATGGGATGAATATTAAGCATTTGAGCTTCTGCCAACTGCAGTTCTTGTTCATTATTTGCAGCATGAGGCAAGTTCTGCTCAGGTGGATCTTCAATGATTAGAGCGTTTGGAACTGCAGGTGTAGCTTCGGGGGTGTTATGGAACAGGTAGAGCTCAAGATATTTGGGAGTCTTCAGCGCTTGTTCTTTCCACTGATGTTGCAGCTTGACATTCCTTTAGGAGTGAGGTTTCATAGTGCGGAACCAAGGACTGATATTTTCTTTGAAGGAGAATCTTTCTTCTTCAAATACAGCGTGTCTAGTGATGTATACTTTCTCAGTTGGAGGATACAAACATCTATAACCTTTTGTGAGTGATACCCGAGAAAGACACACTTGAGTGATCTTGGTTCAAACTTATGAGCTCCGTGAGACCAAAAGAAAGGATAACATGCTGAACCAAAACCCTCAATGTTGTGTAGTTTGGTTTGGTCTTAAATAGTTTCTCATAAGTATTGATGTTGTCTAGGACCACAGAAGGCAACATGTTGATTATGTAGCTTGCAGTAGAGAAAGCTTCAACCCAATGCTCAAGTGGAATATGACTCTGGAACATCATTGCTAGACCGAGTTCAATGAAGTTTCGTTGTTTCTCTCTGCCAACCCATTCTGTTCCGATGTGTAGGGACACGAGATCCTATGTTGAATCACATTTGCTGTAAGATAATTCTTCATGTTGGTATTAATAAATTCTCCTCCCACATCACTCTGAAACTGTTTGATTCTTGAACTGAATTGCTTTCAACCATTGTTTTGAAGGCCGAAAAAGACTGAGTAGAATTCAGATTTATTATGTAGAGGATACAACCAAGAGAACCGGGTGAAATCATAAATAAAGACTGCATAATAACAGAATCCTTGATTTGATATATTCCCTAGAGGTCACAATGGATTCTTTCTAAGGGACTAAATACATGAGACTGAGACTGAAAAAAACTGCAAACGATGACTCTTCCCCATTTGTCAAGGCTCACACACGGGGCTTGTTTTGCTCTTATTGACTACAATATCCTTTCTGGTCTTAAGCTGTTGAAGAACCTTCGAGCTTGAATGTCCTAATCTAAGATGCCATATATCTTAAGTTGTTGAGACATGACGATCTGCAAAGTAAGCATGAGGCTCCGGATTCCTCAACATGTAAATTCCCTTATTTCGAGGACCCTTTGATACCACTTTCTCCTTTAGTAGATCAATAATGTAGACATAATTAGAATCAAAGAATACTCCACATGGAAGATCGTCACAAAGCTTAGAGACAGATAGCAGTGAATTTTGTATCTCTTGACATACTAATAATTCTTCGAGAGTAAAAGTACCTGACGAAGAGAGATTGTGGATGATCGAACATGCGTAATGGGCATATAAGAACCATCTCCAACCATTATAGCATCAGTGACTTCATAAGGTTGAGACTCTTGTAGGTTTGTAGCAGATGATGTGACATGGGCAGTAGCTCCAGAGTCTGGAAACCATTCTCTACCCGTGTCATCTACAACACGCAGAGAGGAGTATGCTTGAGGACTTTAGTTGTTATTGAATCGGTTATAACACTTGATGATTGTATTTTCGATACGAACACCGATTTGACATGTTGGTCTTGTACTTTGTGTGTTGTTGGTGGATTGGTGTTGCGTAAAGCCACATCCTCTTGATGAAAAACCTCCTCTGCCTCGATAGTTGTTGTTACGACCTCTTTCTCCTCATTAGTTAGGATTGTAGGATGGAGCAGTTTTTTTTGTTGTCTTGAGCATAGTCCATCTTTCTGTAGAAAACTCCAGGTGAGGTGTAACCGTGAGACTTTCTTCATAAGATTGCAGCTTCGCATCAAACCCTTGAACCTCAGATATTATATCATTAAAGGTTGGTGCTGGAAATTTAACAATGAGCTTTGGATGACCGTTGTAATGAGATCATATTCTCGCTCAGACCGTTTAGAAAACCAAAAATCTTCATCGACTCTTCAACACGCTTCCCAATAGCACTCAAGAAAATCGCAGATAGTTTTGAAGTCATGACACTAAACAGCTAAAGATTTGTCTTTTTTTAGAGAAGCTGTAGGCTTCCGCGTAGAGAGAACTCACGTGCAAGGGAGCTACTGTTGGATTTTTCTGCAAGTGAGATTCAGACCTCTCTCAACGTGAGTAATGTGCGAACCGAGCCTAGAACTTCTTCAGACAAGGTTCCGAAGATCCAAGATCTCAAAAGTTGATATGTGCAGAACCATGATTCAAATTGAGGATTGTGTTCTTCGATGTTAACCCCTCCTCTGGCGATAGTGCATGTGGTTGGTGGTGGAGCAACAACACCATTGACAAAACCAAGTAACTTCTGGCTTGATAACATGGATTCAACCTATGTCTTCCACAACAAGTAATTATTGTAATTGTTTGGAAAGGGGTAAAGATTTACATGATCTTCCATTAGAGCATTTGTTAAGGTACTAATGGCTTTGATACCATATGTGGGTTTACACAAAAGTGAAAATGATAGTACTTTCTCTTAAATTTCAAGATGGCGATTACAATATGTTATATAGAGGTATTAGAATAATCTTGATTCTCTTGACTAACCAGATGTAAAGTAAATTACACAATACATAACATTAACGGAGGATTATAATGGTTGTGGATAAGGTAACATGTTTTCGTTGTAATATTCTCTGCTTTCCCAGAAGTTCTACATTCAGACAAGTTTACATGAGTTGACCGTTGTGTTATGGGTTCTAGACTTAGGTTAAACGAGATATAACTAATAAAAAAATATTTAAAAACTCTCAAAAAACTTATTCATAGATTAGTGATTGAATGATTTAAAAAAATGATTATGTAAATAAACATACATATTTTTTACTTTTCGAAAGTTTCACGTCATTTTTACCATTGATGATGCATAAAAAAATCAAAAACGCAAAACCTTAAAAGAACCTAAGAACTTCCTAGTTCCCATGACTTCATAACCATAATAGACTTACTTAAATCATTAATCTTCCACTTTTTTGGTTGTTTTCCTTTTCATTATTCCAAGTTACCACTTATACCCAAAGAAATGACGTGCATTAGATTTTTTTATCGTAGAGTACTCCGAACCACATGAAAGTTAGCTACTAACTTCGTGGCCCAGTTATGCTCCACACCAATTATAGCTCTGCATTTACTATGTTTCCTTTTAAAAGTTAAGAGCCCTACAAAACACACACTACAAACAAAAACTAGCTGTACACATCAATCATTATGCTAAAATGGGGTCTTAGCTATACACACAAATCAATATGCTTAAAATGTTCAGGATAGTTGCTAGGCAAGAGGTCTTAGCCACGTAGCATTTTACTTGGCGAGCCTATCCAAACGCATAAAACTTGACTTGATCTGACTTGTTAGGGTGAAATAAAGTTGTTGGTTGAAGTAGAATTTGACAAACCTTTTCCAAAGCAAATTGTCTTAGATAACAAACAAGATAATATTTTCTTGGTGAATATTGAGTACACATGGATTTCCAAGTGTTTGTAGCATATGTGGTCATTTTGGACAAAGACGAACTATTTTCCCACGAGAAGTATCATATAGCATCAGATCCCCACAAAATTATGATTTAGTGTCAAATTTCCATAATTTGAAAATTGCAAACTTATTTCTCCACGAATTAACAATTTCGAATATATTTCTCCCCAAACCGATACTTCGAAACTTAATTACCTATAGAACATGGTTTTAATTGATTTATTATTAACCAAATAGTTTAAACCGACTAAACCAAACCAAAATTAATTTTAAATAATTTTTATTAAAAATATTGTTTTAGGTTTATATATTTGTGTTTTATGAAATTTAAAATAAAAAATTACATCAAGATTTCATTTTTATAAATTTTAATAAAATCACAATGAACAAATAAGCTTATTAAATTTTTTTTTTAATAAAATTTGAAATAGAGTCGTGTAGTCTAATTTAGTATAGTATAAATGTACGAGATATCATTTATTTCTGTTACGTATGATTGTATTTATAGATTTTACTTACAAAAATTTATACAACACAAGTTTATGGTGTAGAATAATTCATTTCTATTTAAATAGTCCAAATGATACTAAACTTTAAAAAAGTCCAAATGATAATACCACACTGTAGATTTAGAGAAATCTTTGATAAATAAGTTATCGAGAAATAAGTTATCAAGGGCTGGATTCAATTTAGAAACCTTAAAAATCTACAAATCACGTCTTAATTATTAAAATAAAAATGATATGACTATGATATCTAATGATTGCAATTATAAAGGTAAATTAAAATAAAATTAATATGACTATGATATATAATGATTGCAGTTATAAAGGTAAATTAGCAGTTGATCAGAATCTAAAATAAGAATCCTAATCAAATTTGAATATACAAAATACCCTGTATTTAAGATCAGTTTGGCAACAAAACATGACAACCAATTTGTTCATTGTTGTTCGGAGTGGTCGAGTGTAAACAGACGTTGGAACGCCAACACGTCTTTCATCTGTTGTGCGAAACTAAATTATATTATTCCTAAATATGCACACATATATAGATTATTGGTTAACATCCATTTGCATATCCGTAAAAAAGGGTTATCTGTTTATTTGCAGCACCTCTTTTTGAAAAAAAATAGTTGCTCATTCTTATTTTATCATCTCGTAGAGTATTTTTTGAATATTGAGTACCACACACTACATCATCATATAACATGTAGCTCTATTAGATATGATGATCAACTACTATAATCTACAAGAAATTGCATAGCCTGAAATTTAAATCCGACGTAGAGATTTTTGGTACTATTCTTTTTTTTTTGAGGGAGGGGAGGGGTGTGAGGAATCAAAAAAGAACGTGTTTCTAACTTTTAGAATTTTAAATAAAATTAATAAATCTCTTTTCCTTTTAAATAGGAAAGAGAGATATAGTATGCTATGTGCAGACCCAAAAAAAACATCTGAAAGAGGTTTTTTCTTTTGCTCCCAGAGAGAAGAATGCAGAGATTTTAACGAGTTAGTTCACCATTTCATAAGTGAACTAAAAAATTGTTCTTCTTTTTTTTTTTTTATGATTCATAGTCCATTATAAAATATATCCCATATATTTGATTTTCGTGTGCATCTTGTATACTTATAATTTCAATTAATTAGTTTGTATGTTCTACACAATACTGGATCCAGATTCCATACACATGTGATATATCTTCGTTTCCTTATAAAAAAAAAAATACATTTATGGTTTTCTCAGGGTTTCCACATGTACAGTAACACTCTACTGTTAGCTTCATCTCCAAGAATACGCCGTTAAGTGACGTCAAAAAAGCATACGCCGTTAAGATGCCACGTGTTTCAGCGACATCCTTAGAAATCTCCCCCTCGGCGGCAACGAGTCACCAACGCTCGGCGAGCTGATGAAACATTTCGACGACGGTGATCGGGAAAAACATTCCGGCGAAGAAGCTCCGTTTCATCACACACTGGACCTCGCTTCCCCTGAAACACCACCCGTGCCATTTCTCTTGTCTTTCAACAATCTCAGCTACGACGTCAATGTTCGCCGGCGGTTTAATTTCTCGTCGCCGGCTCCGGTGAAAACTCTGCTTGATGGTGTTTCTGGAGAAGCTTGCAACGGCGACATCCTCGCCGTTCTTGGAGCAAGCGGAGCGGGGAAGTCCACCTTGATCGACGCATTGGCGGGAAGAGTAGGTAACTTGAGAGGCACGGTAACTCTAAACGGAGAGAAGATTCTACAGACACGTTTGCTAAAAGTGATATCAGCGTACGTGATGCAAGACGATCTCTTGTTTCCGATGCTCACTGTCAGAGAAACACTTATGTTCGCTTCTGAGTTTCGTCTCCCAAGAAGCTTGTCCAAGTCCAAGAAAATGGAACGTGTTGAAACCCTAATCGACCAGTTAGGGCTCAGAAACGCGGCGGAGACGATAATAGGAGATGAAGGACACCGTGGAGTCTCCGGTGGAGAGCGGAGGCGCGTTTCGATTGGGATGGACATTGTCCATGACCCTATCGTCTTGTTCCTCGACGAACCTACGTCCGGGTTGGATTCAACCAATGCGTTTATGGTGGTGCAGGTACCATAGTCAACCGACACATTAGCCTAATTTAATACTTTCTCTATTCTGAAAAATACTTATGTTAAAAAAAAATTGTTTCAAAACAATATATCTTTTTACATTTTGAATACACTATTTAATAATAAATGATAATAGGAAATTGTACATTTCAAAAAACTCTAATTATTTTTATTAAATTATACTAATTAAAAATTGTGAATTATAAAAATGATGTATTGGTTGTTAAAATGAATATATTTTTTAATATATGTGGAAATCTTAAAATATACATCTTTTTGAAATGGATCAGAGTAGTTATTACACATAGTGGCATGGCTTCTAAATTCGTCGAGATTTATTAATTAAAATTAGCTTAAAAATGTTTATAGCTTCCTTAAACTTAGATCCGGTGCTGGGTGGCAGGTTCTTAAACGTATTGCTCGGAGTGGCAGTATCGTAATCATGTCGATACATCAACCTAGCGGTCGAGTTATAAACATGCTTGATCGTCTTATCATCTTGTCTCGTGGCAAGAGTGTGTTCAATGGATCTCCTACATGTCTTCCAAGCTTCTTGTCTGATTTCGGACATCCAGTTCCGGAGAAAGAGAACACAACGGAGTTCACACTTGACCTAGTTCGAAAGCTCGAAGGATCTACCGAAGGAGCTAGAGAGTTAGTGGAGTTCAACGAGAAGTGGCAACAGAACCAGTCAGCTCGAGCCACGCCAATGACCACACCTTACCAAGCCTTGTCTTTAAAAGAATCCATTACCGCGAGTGTTTCAAGAGGCAAACTATTCTCCGGCTCGACCAGTTCCAACCCCATCTCTATGGAGTCAGTGTCTTCTTACGCAAACTCTCCACTGGTCGAGACATTCATCTTAGCCAAACGGTACATGAAAAATTGGATGCGGACACCTGAGCTCATAGTAACACGGATCGCTAGTGTCATGGTGACTGGTCTTCTCTTAGCTACTGTTATATTGGAGGCTTGACAACACTCCAAGAGGTGCACAAGAGAAATGTCTTTCGTTGCATACAGCATGTCCACAATGTTCTACGTCTGTGCAGACAATGTCCCTGTCTTTCTCCAAGAACGGTTCATTTTCTTGAGAGAGACAACGCGCAACACATACAGAACATCTTCATATGTTATCTCTCACTCTCTTATGTCAACTGCCTCAGATACTCGCTCTCTCCATTGCATTTGCTGCAACAACTTTCTGGACAGTTGGTTTAAGCGGCGGGTTAGAGAGCTTCCTCTTTTACTGCCTCGTAATCTACGCAGGCTTTTGGTGTGGATCATCTTTTGTTACCTTCGTCTCTGGTTTGGTTCCGAATGTCATGATAAGTTTCATGATCACTATTGCTTATCTTTCATATTGTCTACTGATGGGTGGATTCTTCATCAACCGGGATCGGATACCAGTCTACTGGATATGGTTTCATTACATTTCATTGTTGAAGTATCCTTATGAAGCTGTCTTGATCAATGAGTTTGATGACCCGTCTCGTTGTTTTGTTAGAGGAGTCCAAGTATTTGATGGTACGCTTTTGGCGAAAGTGCCTGATGCGATGAAGCTTAAGCTCCTAGATACAATGAGTGACTCCTTGGGAACAAGTATAACGGAGTCTACATGCTTGAGAACAGGGCCTGACTTGCTTTTGCAGCAAGGTATTTCTCAGTTGAGCAAATGGATTGCTTGTGGATTACGTTTGCTTGGGGTCTCTTCTTTAGGATCTTGTTTTACTTCTCCTTGCTGTTTGGAAGTAAGAATAAGAGGAAGTGAAGATAAGTCCACACGTATAGAGCATATACTTCTCTTGGCATCAATGCATCTACCTACCTTTAATATACATGTTTAAGTGAAATTTGAAACTTCTAAGTATTGTTGTTGTTGTAGTTTGTGTAATCAAGTTGTAACATTTATAATTGTTTCATCTTTTTATCTTTTGGTTAAACATACATTTCTCTTTTGAATTTCAACACTGAAATGAATTTGTATTGAAAACCAAATGGATATATAGTACGATTATATAGGTCAATATATTATTTGTTCATATTCTTTTTTTTTTTTGACAAAATAATTTGTTCATATTCAAAACTATATGTATATATATATATATGTATTCATAAATATTCATAACATAAAAGCAGTTTGGTGCGACATAAATGACCGAACGTTTGATTTTCTAGGGCAAGAAATAGCAAACACATATTTTTATTTGAATAATATCAGCACATGCTAGACTGATATGCAATTGACTTGTCGCATCTTACGTCTGAACGATATTAAAGTTTCAATGGTCCCAAGTTCATAAATTGTATTAAGAAAGAAACTGGAAAAAAAAATCGAAATTTGGTGTAGTGTTATGTTATTTATCAGGATATAGATTTTCCGAAGACAAAAAAAATCAAACCATGTCAGAACACAATTAAACCCCGAACCACTGGACAACACATTTCAAATTTTAACACCTAAACATGCAATAAAATGAGAATTTTGGAATTAAAGTTTTCAACTTCATTAGTACTTGAACACACAATTTAAAGAATCTAAACACGTAATTCATATTTGAGCCACTTACTGTAATGAAAACATCCAAACATTCACGTGATAATGCATTCGCTAGATTACAAAACAATTAGTAGTACTTATTTTCATATGATGGACAATACTGAATAGACAATGCATAAACAATTAATTCCCAATTACCACCTTTAAAAACACAATTCAGTTTATACCATTTTAATTGGAGCCACTTGATGTATATATATCGAGGCATTAAATTTTAGTCTAATTCGAGAAAAAAACAACAGTAAGAAATAGTGAATGACCGATGGTGACCAATCAGACGATATGTGATGACTAAGGGGAAATCGGCCAATTTATACATCAACAAATGATCGCGGTCCCATCAGTACATACACTCGGACACTGTGCTAAACATACATCAATTCATTTTATATTCAAATTTCATATATCAACCAATAAGTTTAGGTAAATTCATACTTTTACGGAGTCTCCGTTAGTCAAAAGTTAACGATTGATTACGTGGATTTAACGGATGATTACGTGGATATTAAACAAGGATTAACACGAAACAACGTCGTTTGGGCTCAAATCGTTAATTAAAAATATTCATTTCAGACTAGTTAATAGGGGAATCAAACCCAGGTTATACCAACAACTAATCCACCACTCAACCACTTTGCCAAACCAGATTCGTGTTTATATATTTATATATATGTATTTAGACCTAGTAAATACATTTAACAGATCAGTATTTTTAAAACACCAAATTTTAGATCATTTTCTAGTGTTATTGATATTGATATTTCCATAAACAAAACCTCAACTTATGGTGCAGTTTTTTTAATAAAAAGTTGTGTGATGGAAATGTTGTGCCGGGGATCGAACATTGAAATATTTTTTTCTCTTAAACTAAGATCCCCTAATATTATTTGAGAAGTAATTGACACATGTCATCTCCACAATCACTTTTACTAAAAAAAAGATGACATAACATGATATAATTAATTACATGAAATAATATTTAATGTAAATTTATATTCTTGGTAAACTTTGAATATAGAAATAACTAGTACAACATCATTAAATAAATCTATTTAATATTGACATTAAATAATAGAAATATAAAATATTTTAAAAAATTTTCAAATATTATGTAAGTCTATTTTTATAATCATACAATTTTTAATATTAAACAAAAAATTTCAAATTTCAAAATTTCATACATTTTCCACAAAAATTATAAACTTGTAAACCGTAACATCATTTGTTTCCTTTTGATATCTACAAATTTTAAAATTATTTTAAATTTTATTTTGAATAATTATAAAAAAATATATCAGTTAATATATATATATTATATATATATATATATATATATATATTTCTTATATAGTTAAAGATAAATAAAAAAACTTATTTTAAATTAATATAATACTAAATTAAATTTATATGAAATATTAGTATATAATAATAAAATCTAGAATATTAACATAATTTTATTCTTTAAACAAGAATTTAAATTAAAAAAATTATTACTGCACATTGTGTAGAAAAAACACCTAGTTCTAAGTAATAATGATGATAATACATTGGATAAATACACTATAAACTGATCTAAACTGGTGTTTAAAAAACTGATCTGTTAAACGTATTTACTAGGTCTAAATACATATATTACAAATATATAAACAATGAATCGGTTTGGCAAAGTGGTTGAGTGGTGGATTAGTTGTTGTTGTAACTGGGTTCGATTCCCCTATCAACCAGTCTGAAATGAATATTTTCAATTAACAATTTGAGCCCAAAACGACGTCGTTTTCGTGTTAATCCGTGGTTTAATATCCACGTAACCAATCGCTTAACTTTTGACTAACGGAGACTCGGTCAAAGTATGAATTTACCTAAACTTATGGTTGATGTATGAAATTTGAATATAAATGAATTGAGTATGTTTTAGCACAGTGTCTCGAGTGTATGTATTGATCGGGACCGCGACCCTTTGTTGATGTATAAATTAGCCGCTTTCCCATGACCAGGCAACTATGATAATGGTGAGGTGATGATAGTAATTATACTGATCACGCTGGTTGGTTATGATGCTGATGATGATAATAAATGGTGGTGGTGGTGATGATGATAATTAATGCTGGTGGTGCATTGGTGGTGGTTATAGCTTGATGATGATAAAATCTGTGATGTTAATGGTATGGTAGTCATTGAAAGTCTATTACGAAGTCGTTGATATATTACATTCACACACCAACAGACATATCATTAGAGTTTGCTTTCCGTTGCTGACTTGCTGTTAGCCCGTTAGTTACGAGTTCTCTTCGTTTTGATGTTTGGGCACATCTACTTGCTACTCTCTGTTACCTCCATATATTCATTTGATACATCAGCAGAATCTTAAGCTCAATATTAGGCCTGGGAATTTTCCTCGGATCCGAGGACCCGATCCAAAAAAGTCACGAAAACTCCCGGTAGGATAAGAGCTTGCACGATCATTTACCTTATTTTGGTCTGGTTATGAGGACCCGTAGGTCTTGGACTCGACCAACCGAATCGAGACCCGATGAGGTACCCAAACTACCTGAAATTTTTAGTATATATAGTATTAGGTATATATGGGTGTTTTAGTATATTTTTGGCACTATGTATATTTTTAATAATTTGAGATTTAGATTTTCGGGTATGGTTTGGATTCGAGTAAAAATTTTAGATTTTCAAAAATATAATTTCGGAGAATCAGATAAAAAATTGGCGTATTTTTCATGTCTTTGATCAGATTTTGGGTATAATTTGAAATATTTCTTGTATTAAATATTTTCAGGTATTTTTTGTGTGTGTGTAGGATTTTGGATCGCGACCAAACAAGACCCAAACATACCCGATCTGGAACCGAAACCCGATCGATAAATTTAATATCCTATTGGGATCCAACAATCTATGACTCGAACCAACCCGGACCCGCATTCCCGACATAACCTGAACCAAATCCAAACGACAAATTTTAATTATCCTATTGGATCTAAATATCTAAGACCCAATGACTCAAAGGACCCAAATCGACATTCGACCTGAACCGAACCGACTTGAATGCTCAGCGCCTACTCAATATTAATCTAGTATTACATGGTCTTGATCCATGTACTTTCTCTCGACTCTTAAAGGCTGGACACAGATTGTCACAAACCAGATACATGCATCAACTTTGCATGTTGTCAGTAACTGAGCTGTGTTGCATAAGGTTTAGTTTTGGTTCTCTGAAGGAAGCGGAAATGAATTCTTAGTCTCTCGAGCATTTGCAAAAACTATAATAAGTTGATCATAACACAAACCTATCAAAAACTAATGGATAAGAGGATGAAAGTATTTTAGCTGCAAAGAGAAACTATCAAAAACAGAACCTACCAAAAATACCTCAACTAGGAGCATGACTAGTTTTCCTGTTATTACTCGCAACCACAACTTGTCGGTTCGGTAACGATTAGTTGGCATTGCAACAATTCATAGAAACGCCTATAAATCGTTTCAAACCGATATAAATCGTTTCAAACCGATATAAATATCTCAAAATCCAAAATTAGTTTCAGCTAGCGTTGTGCGTTGCAGGCCGTAGCGGAAGGTGATCAAAAACTATATAAATATAAAATAAAAATATTCAATAAAAAATTTTAAATTGAATAATAGATATACCAAAAATATATATTATATTTTTAATTTATATTATAAAACTTTAAACAAAATATTTTCCTAAATTTCTTTTAAAAAATTAATAGTATAAATTTATAAATGTAGTTATATTTATTATATAATATTAATGTTTTAATATTTTTATAATTATATAAATGTAAATATTGTGTAATTTATATTTAATCAGTGATGCAGTTAGTTGTTAACTAGTCATAACTATCCTACAACGCAACAATTTCTAACGACTATATCAGTCGTGCAAATTTTTTAATAATGCTTAGACTGCAATACCCACATCCACAACGTACGCGCAACCACAACGGCTGAGCGTTACACCATTTAGACCCTATTCAAATGGTGACTAGACATTCGTCTGAGAATCTGAAATGAGTAAATAGCCCTGATATCCAAATGAAAGAACATTTCTCTAGATGCAAAATTTTATTTGTAACATGCAGTATATTTACAAAAGAGCTAGCAGGTGGAAAAGTTGGAAATTCATTCGTTTGGTCTGAATACTGACCTCACCTCGGTTGGTCATCAGTTCATACAAAGTGAGGACAATTGCAGCAACTGGGTGTTCATGATATATATATATGCCTTAACCTAGTCCATCTATTGTAGACAAGCCCTGTCCTTGACATTGACTTCACCTTCGTTGTTCTGTCCGCCATTTTATGAGAGCCTGCGAGTACATTACACCATCAACGCAAAAGCAAAAGTAGTAACCCAACTTTAAAATTGTAAACTGTTAATGATAGTGTAAATCCGGTTTGCGCGTATATGTTAGAACTTTAGAGAATTGATTGACTACTCTATGTCACCTGTGAGCTTATCTTTTTAGCACACATCGTTAAAGTGTGCCTATTAACCGTGCTCGGTGAAGCGTTACAGATAGACGAATGTCACTAATCACTATCGCGTACAAAGAAGTTGTACAGAACAAAATCCAAACCTTGATCCTGTAGACGTAGCCCTTGGAAAAACTTGTGGTGAGTTCTCGTGTGTCCATTAGCTCCTTAGAAATATAACAACAAGCTTTGAATGGTGCTTCTTAGAGTTTACCAGTAGAGCAAAGCTAGCTTCCGGAAGCTCTCTTGTGAGTGAGCAGGTCTTCCTGGTACAACCCTCTTCACAAAAACCATATCTGGTCATGTCAAGGTACAAAAACGTCAAACTCACAATAAGAATCCCATTATGGTGTCATTATGAAATTTTCGTTCTTCCCCTTTTATTTTAATAGACATAAAACCATCAATTTGACAGAGCTTTTGATGAATCCGAGTTTTGAGCGCAGACCAGCCTGCTTGTAAGTAGATGTTTCCTAGATACGGCTCCACTGTCATGCCATATAACTGCAAAATTCTTGTTTCAAACTGATGAACTAAAGCATCCCACTGCTGTAGTTCACACTGAACCATAGCATACATGCCAGTGATAGCAATGCTATCAAGAATCAATTAAGATCCAACAAGAGACAACATATATGAAGGATCATGAAAGCAAGCTGGTGTAAACAAGAGACAAACATCCTTCTGATTTTTTTCACTAAACGAGTATATGGGCATTCATGAGACGCAGCCTTTATAACCAGAACGTAAACACTGCATCTAACATTACCCTTGACTTACCGATAAGTCGTTTTCCTTGCTTATAAAAAAAAGGAACACACAGATGATATAGCATGATCATGCTGCCAAGAACTACAAGTTGTTAGAACTCATGGAGCGTACATAGAATATAGAATGATCATGCTCCAAGAAATTACAAGTGATACAAATCTCCAAATAAGTGTTTATATTATAATCAGTGTCAAGAGATAGAGAGTTTTGTATTGTCCATTCCAGTAATATCTCACATCTGCTGAATCCAATGATCGACGGCATCTCTGAGCCTGCAAACTTCTCCACATTGCTCCCTCTTCAACTTGAGTGATCAGACAAAAAACAAGCAGGTTAACTATACCATAACCCTTGTAATAGTTATATATATTACATTTAAATATATAACTAACGTTGTAGTTATACTAAAAGTTATGTTGTATATAAAATTTATCAATAACTTATTCTGACCATCAATAAGAAACTTAATAAATTTATTTCACTTAAAATTAATGATGAAATATTTGTGAATTACTATTAATCATATATCTTTTGGTATCTTTTATTTTAAATATAAATTTACACTGTCTGGCCAAATTTTATTACGAAATATATCAGAAATTACAGTCGATTCCAAAATTTGGACAAAGAATATGAATACAAACCATAAGAAGAAGAAGTAAGAGCCATCTTAGCTAAAATTATATCAGCACATTTGTTAGTATGTCGAGGACTGTGTCGAAACGGAGAAGTCGAAAATAATGTCTTCCATTGTTTCAAGTATCTTTGTCCTGTCACCTTAATTGTG
>CAJHQP010008933.1:0-24633 GCA_905132765.1 Moricandia arvensis
CCACCTCGCCCCAAAACAAAAAAAAAAAAAAAAGGGAAAAAACGGAGATAACCAACCAAAATAGAAGAGGTTTTTAAAACTAACAACAAAAAGTTGGGGGGTTCCAAGTCGAGTCTCCAAAAAAACATGGTACGGTGACTTAGTCCCCTGCCGCAAGTGTTTGAAAAACTACCAAGCATATGGAAAGTAGGGAATCTTAGTCTTGTGCGCTACAGTGTTGTCGGAAAACACCAGCAGTGAAACCACAAGCGCGCCAAAAGGCCAATTCCAGCCTCGATCTCTAGAGTCAACAAACGGCTCCGAGTAAACTGCGCCAAAATGCAATATACTCTGATCCAAAAAAGAAGAAAACCTTGAGTAAATGCTCTATCCAGGCCACTTTTACTCGTATCAAAAAACAACACCCGCTAGTAAATGCCGCCAACAATTTGACCGCACTTTTAACTTGCAGCCAAACCGAACTATGAATGTGGTTGCTGCGCCCTCCCTTAGGTACGTAAAGCAGCCCATTAAAGTCCACCTATAACCAAAATCAACCAATTCTCTTCCCTTTATGAGAAAAAAGTTCCAACAAGGAGGCAGGCCGGCAAGGACGAGTAAATGCATTTCACAGCCACTTCTACTCGCCACAACGAAACTGCCTCCCAAAGACAATGATGCTAACGGCCGGGTAGTGAGAAATATGCTAAGCCTTGGATCGCGTACCAACACTCGCACCCGACGAACTGATACGCCCCTGATCAGACATGTATCTGAGGGTCCCAACTATGTCAATTTACAACCAGTTTAGTCAATAATTTCCGTTCCCTTCGATAATTTTTTGAGCAAGGTATGGCCAACCAAAGATCGAAAAATAACTACAATGCGGAACGAGAACCATTATTGTCCATAGTGTAAGTCCCTACAGTCGAACCAAGACAGGGACGTTACGATAATTCTTAACGACTAAACGAATTAATTTTAATAAAACCTAATGTTTGAAAATTCTAATTCCTAACGCGGCTTACAACAATACCGGCCTGACAAACTGAAGAAATTTTGATAGTTCTTGGTCGACTAAACACATACATTGATCGATTTTTAAGTCTTAACTGCGGCCTACTCAAACATCAATCCGACAGCTGAAAGATTACTGCAAACCCGAAGCTAAAAAGATGTGTTGTGGGACAAATACTTGAGCCCGAGGTAGCAAGCATAAATAAATTCTAAATATACCATACGACTTACTGAAAATACCGGGTAGAGACAATGAATTTTCTTTAAACAAACAGAACATACAACAGACCCGAAGGACGAGGAAACGACAAAAAAGGGCAAAGGAAACAGAAATAGAAACAACCACAAAAAGATAAATCAGTCGTTGGCTCCACCAGGACCGCCCTTGCCGGCTTGATCATCCTGTCCAGAAGGATCCTTCGGTATCTCCGTCACCAGCTCAAGAGGATCCGCGCTCTAAATCTCCTCCAGCTCCTCGTTCAAGGGCCTAGCCTTATCACTTTCCAGCAGCCCACGTGTCCCTAATCTCAGGTATCCTTACGTCCCGTAAAGATCTGAACTTTCCTTATCTGCTGAGGCATCGGAGCCCCCCTTTTTTGCCGGACTTCGACCCACCGCTAGCTGAGGGACCTTTGAGTTGCTCCCCCGAAGGATCCCCGAGAGAGTGGTTTGAGGACTGTAAATTGGCGGACGTTTTGGGGTCAGTCAAGTCGGTATTCGATCCATACAAGTCAAGCCCAACAAGGAGAATCTACGTTGAGGAACAGGGACTGGAGGACCAGAGGAGACAGGGAAATATCAGACTTCGAGAGCGCCCCCAACTTCTAACCGGGTGGCCTCTTGTTCATATTTCTTCTCCTCACCAGAGAAAAGTCAATTTTCTCCTGTGGGATGGCCTCCCCTCTTCTTTTATGCATCTGGAGGCACTTCCTTATCCTGAAGGCCGGGCTATAGAGACAGCATGCAGAATCGAAAGCGTCGTAGCGAGAATCCCGCTCCGTGAATGTTGCAAAACCGGACGGTTGGATTTAGCAAGCATGGCAGTCCAAACCCTGATTTCGCTCCTGGGTGACCTCAAATCTCCTGGATTCCTTGAGTTGATAAACCTCCATGGCATGCCTCTCAGAAACATCATCTCTCTCCCTTTCCAGTTCGGCCTTTTCCAACTCAAGGGCAGCATTTTCCTGTTGGAGTTTTTCCATTTCCGCCCTAACGTTCCCCGATTCAGCTTTGAGGCTATCGGCCCTATTCTCTTGGGTCTCCTTCCGACCAATGGCCAGATTCCTCTCCCGAGACATAGCATGCAACTCTTCCTTCAGGCAAACGACACGCCTATTTCTAGATTCAACCTTCTTCTCAGCCCTGCCGAGTTGGGTTAGCGTTTTCTTCAAGGTCAAGTCATACTTCTCAACAAGGAAGTTCATGATACCATCGCTCTTCCAAAATGAAAGGAATTCTACAGCCACTCAGCCGACAAAAATCGCAGAATGTAAAAAAGAAAAGAGAAAGAGAACTGCTATAGCGCTCACCAGCAACTTGGCCCGAGCAGCATCAATGTAGGCATCCTTAAACATCAGATCATCCACGGCCGGCTTATCGTTCAGACCCCCTGATATGACGGACCCGTTCAGCGCACTGAGTGCCATCATACACAAGCGGGGGTGTCCCCATCATATGAAAACTTGACGTGATCAGGGACATCCACCCGATGCTTCCAAGGAAGGATGGATCCCGAACCGCCAACAGATGGCCGGGTGACTTGAGAAGCAGTACCCAGGAGCGGAGCGATCACACCCGTGTCAGTGGTGCTCCTTTCTCGCATACTTCCCGCTTGACGGACTGGCCCCGTCTCCAATCCCCATCTAAATCTCCTCTTCTCCTTCCTTTTTTTCTTGAGAGGAATCTCTGGGGAAGTATCCTTTGACTCCCCAGCCAGAAATGAACCCGTACGGCCTACTGTTGGCACTTCTTGCACACTCCCAAGGGCCTCAGGACCTTTTGGACCCTGCCTGGGCATCCCCTCATTGATATCGAGCACCTTCTTGGCAGACTTCTTCTTCTTCTTCTTCTTCTTTTTTGGACGCTCCTCGGTCTGCTCATCCTCCACGGCCTTTCCCTCGCCCTCATCATTGTGATCCTCCAGTGCAGGATGATCATCATGTGCCCTCTTCTTTTCCCTTCTTATTGGGCTTGGAAACTTCCAAAGTCTCTTAAACATCCTCTTGGTGAAATTATCCAGCTCCTTCTCATTATCTTATCTCCTTAGATGTTTAAGAGACTTTGTTCTTCTCTTTCTTAAAAGCCTGTCCCTCAGTAGCCTACTCAATGATCATAGGATCTGTTGCATCTTCAGGTTGCCGATTAGTGTTCATTGTTCGCTCTGTTGATGTTTGAGACGAGTGTCGTGAAGCATTCAATCGGTCGATCAATACTTGGCAATTGAACTTGGTAAGTTACCGGTGGGTGGTCAATCAATAACAGTGATAGGGTCTTGATCGACGGTTGCCATTTCACAAGACCCTATGGATTCAGCATGGAATGTCGGACCGGTGCTCATCTGCTGGTGTCAAAGCGATACCATTGCGAATTTTCAAAAGACATGGAACTTTTGACTTAAAAGTCCCCTTCTTGGAGCTTTTCTACCTTCACCACTTCGCATAAATCATCATTTATAATGGTACTCATGTGGTGCTTCTGTCCAGCCTCTCTTTTTTCTTTAATCAACGCTTCCTATCTCCTCACAACTTCACTAGTCTGAACCACTTGAGTCTCCAACTTCTTGACATCAGTGCTGAGAGCTTCGAACTTGTCATTGAGGTTGGTGTACACAACATCTATCATCCCAATGAAATCTGCTGCCAGATTCTGCTGACCCTCAAGAACCAGATCAATCATTCTCTCTAACTTGCTTTCTTGAGTTGATGGTGGGAGGATTCTTGTAAAAAAAAGCTCCATAGCTCATATTGTTGTTGGCTTATGGTACTACAAACTCTAGTTGTAATTACTCCTCTGACCAATGCCATATGAGTTTTTATTTTAACCCTTATTTCCAGACCTCTAAAAACTTGTGCCAGCAATGTTGTTCAAATCCCCATTGTTGCCCTTATAACTGGCTGAAGCGTTCTTAGCATTAGCAGCTTCTAGAGCAGCTGCTTATAGATCAGGGATTTCATCCCTCTGATCATCCAGTCTCTGTCTTGCTGCATTATGCAGATGACCCTCGGGGTCATGCATGTATCAATTCTCATCCCTTATCAGCACAAGAGTCGCGACATATTGCTTTCTCGCGGGTTTTTATTAATCGACGAAGAATTGTTGGTGTCGATTGCGTCTCTCAAATCGGAAAATAATGTTGGTGTCAATCGATGTTGTGCACTTCTCTTTTGCGGATAGTGCGTTCTAAATGTGCATGGTCTGAAACAAAAGATTTTTCTCCTTGTTGCTTCAGGTATTGGTTGGCATGCACCTGAAAGGCACAATAATTTTTTTATTGTAGGTAAGTAAAACAAAAGAAAAACCTAGACTAACCTATAGTACAGAATCATAAAGCATTTGGTTGTATTTGATATGAGAAAATAGCTATATTTGGGGTTTCAGATAAAAGAATTATGATGTATAGATGCTAAGGGTGTGTGATAACCATCTTACAACTCGAATGCAATATTAAGATATCCAGCTCTCGTTGAGAGTCTAATCAAATGACTAAGTCTTTATTCCAGTCGTAGCATGCGAACAAGGAGCGCTCGTCGATCGATACTACAAAGTGCCTATCGATGCTTCCTTAGAAAAGCATTAACATCCTAATCGATATGTACTAATTTAATTTAGATCAGCTCTTGCATGTATCTAACAACCTATCTCAACAAAATTAATATCAGGTAAAGTACCTAATGTCGTAGTTATCAATATCCTAAATTCAGGGTTCTAGTTTGCTACTCTAGAACACAAGGATTAGTTTAATTCTGATGAAGGATCCTTAATAAATCACCTCAGCAATTATATACTTCAGCAATTCATATAAACCCTAGTAAACCTCTAAATATAATGAGAGAACTACTCATACATGATTAAGCAAATCATAACAATAATATGAACATAATGCATAAATAGAATAAGGTAGAAAAACAGAGTTCCAATACAAAAGCTCTAAAGGAGTTCTTGATCTTCTCTCCAAACAATAATTAAAAAGCTTCTAAGAATGGTGGTAAATTGTAAGGTGCTTGTTTTGTTGCCCAAACAATGGTAAAACACATAACTACTAGGTATAATGTCGGCCATGGGTAGTCTTGTCATTATGTGGATCTTCTGGGCTTGAGCCGGTCTTGACTAAATTCGCCCGGCCGCCTACTCGCTTGGGTGTCGAGCGACACCAAGGAGGCAGTGTCGATCGACACTCTTCCTGAATCTTGAGTCTTACTTATGATTTCTTTAACAACTAAGAATTTCCTCATAATTAATCTCCACAATTCTCTAAAATATACTTTAACCTGAAAAAGACCCTAAAATAGACTTTAAACACATATAATAGAGTCTAAGAATTACATATATTATGAGTGGAAACTAATAAATTCCATACTTAGTTAGTGGTTGTGTGTTTAGCATCTCATACATTACTCCCCTGTTACTCACCCATCTTTTTCCTCCTTTCAGGCGAGACTGACGAGCATGAGTGATTTGTATCAGATTGGTGCTTTTGGGAGGTTTTCCTTTTCTTTATTTTCAGACGTCCGCTTTATGATTTTATCGACATTTATTCATATTTATTATATTTACTAGATTTTGTTGTTTAGTGAAGAATTTTGATTATTAATGAATGGAGATTTCATAATTTGAATTCAGATTCACATAAGAGGACATGGGATCAGTGAGGAGCACCCAGTTGTGGAATTTTCCATCGCTACCATTTCGGTGACTGCGTGAAGTGTTATAGTTGTGAACGGCGAGTACATGTGTCCAAGTATTGTAGGAGTAAACAGATAGATGTTCAAGAAGCTGAATAGATTGCAGCATCAGAAGCGGCATCTACAAATTTATATGGTTGTGGTGAGCCTTGCCATATCTTCAAGGATTGTCCGAGGAGAGACAATGTGATGCTTCCACTGCAGGCTAAGCACCGGCCCATCACCCCATGAGTATTTGCAGCATAAAGCATCGAGAGAGCTGAGCCGTTTGATGGTATGTTTCTACCACCTCGTAGTTTATGTTTGTGCATGTTGTCTTATGTTGTTATCATGTGTAGTAGAAGAGGAAATATTTGTATAAGATCAGTTACGGTTCAGTGTGAGTCAGCTTCCACCTTATTTGATATGGAAGATTCACACAGTTTGGAGTGTCCATATCTGGCCAAGAGTTGTTCAAACATAATGTATTCAAGTCGAAGACAACAGATTCCTTTTTGTCAGAATAAAGCGGCTTGGAGTTGAATCATCTATACTCTAAGGAGTGGGATCGTTCAAGGTCGTTAGTGTATACCATAATATAAAACGAATGATCACATTCCCAAGGTTTACGGTCGAATATGGGAGTTCCAGCTTGTATCGAGTACATAAATTTGGATATGTACATCGACAATGTATTGATGTACTATTGGGAAAAAAGCGGGGGAGCGACGAGCCATAGGAGCAACAAAAGTTTAAGAGAAGATGTTCAAGGTATGATGACCATGTTGGTCAAAGTTTGTTGGGAGCGAGTCGAATTCAGCATGAGTCATGAGAGACTGAACTTAAATGGGGATTGATTATCTGACGTTCTTTTTGCTGAAATGGTATTTCGGTCGGTCAAGGACTAGAATTTTAGGTCGAATTCCCTCATTAGAGGGGAAGAATTGTAAAGACGCCAAATCCCATCCCAATAATCCGCCCAGAAAATCTCATTACGGTTACATGAAACCCTAAGCCAATCTTCCCTATTTAAACAAATCTGTTTGATAATTTTATTTAGAAAAACCCTAGGCGCCGAAACTCTGCAGAAACAATACGTCAAGGAGATCTGATTTTGCACTGTCTCACCCGTCGACTGAGAGCAGATCTGCCACCCGTCACCATCATCCACCCGAGGTAACAGCAGAACAACCATGTCAGCACCACGACTTCTCATAACCCCAACTCATCAACACCTTCTATAAATTCAGTGCTCGAAACCCCGAGGAAGCTAAAATGCTGATTGAAAACATAGCTTTAGGTACAACTTTCGAGAAGAGGGATGTTAAGAAGAAAGAGCCAACAGCGTCTACAGAGGAGAAGCACTTGATCAGAGTTAAAACGAATCTAGCATCAGTAGCAGATTTTTTGGATGGACAAAGTCAACCTCATAAATATGATGATGACGAAAGCTATTTCTCTCGAATGCGAAGAACGAGTTGAGTTCACCGATGTGATAAGTTTAGCGATTAGCGATTTAAGTTAAATAGTGGCAGTTTCACAAGCAACTACGACGCGACTGTGAAGGAACTAGGAAGAAGTACAAAATGAAAATGAATCAAGTCTTCATAGGGAATCGTATGGTAGCCGCTGACCTCAACAAAAAAAAATAGATTTAATATACTCAGAACTAACGGATAAATTCAGAGCTCTTAGTGAACAAATTAAGAGGATCGATAACCAAGTTGCGCATTATGCGGTGTACATAAGGAGAGAAGAAGGATTCCTACCTGTAAGGACATACACCAACCCTAGGAGTCACGTCAGTGCCAGCATGTTCAGAAGCGGAAACCAACTTATTTCCAGCGCGAAAGAAAGCATCACTATTGATGAATTCGCAGAAATCGCGCAAGATGGAAAGATGAATCAAACCCAATACGCATGACATTGACGAGTATGGTCCAAACATTATTCCCAAAACTGAAGAATTGGACCAAGCTGACGACTTAGAGGAATCACCACTAAACTTAAATAAAGAAGAAACATAACTAGGAGCTCAAGAGAAAATCGATCGACGCTTAGAACCCGAGCATCGATCGATGCCCGATTCCCCCTGACCCCAAAACAGAAAAGTCCCCTGAACCAGTTAATACCAGTGGTCTACCAAGCAAGACCACTTTCCCCTCGAAGTAAACTGAAGGCCAAAGCAAGATCTAGAAAGAGCCATATGCATAAAGCATTCGATAAAGTAATCATCGAGATGCCACTGAGCGACGCCGCCAAAAAAATCACCCCGCAATCAAGAAATACGTTAAAAATGCGGTATCACAAGGTTTTCAACAGAAGAAACACAGCGTAATGAAGGTGTCCAAGGAAGTGAGTGAAATTATTCAAGGAGAAACCCCAGTTAATCTTCCTGACCCTGGTAGATTTGTTCTAGATTGCACTATCCATGATGAGAGATTCTGGAAGTCCCTTTGTGACTTAGGATCCAGCGTAAACCTGATGCCGTATTCAGTTGCAATCACCCTCGGGCTGAATCAGTTCAAAACCCACCAGGATCACTCTCTTTTTATCTGATAGATCTACTAGGATCCTAGAAGGTGAACTTGAACATGTGCCCATACGCATTAATTAATGCCATATACCTACAAACTTCATAGTACTAAAATATTGGCAAGAACCTAAAATTCCCTTATGTTGGGAAGACCATTTCTGGCTAAAGCTGGAGCGATCATTGATGTCAGAGAAGAAGGTGTATATCTTAACATCGGGACATTACTGATGGTTTTTGAAATGGAGAAGATAGTCAAGAAATCTTTTATCGCCGATCAAGGCCTCCTATATAATACCTTTCTGAAACTAGCTGAAGAATCATTCATGGATATGTGTCTAATGATTCCTTGGAGAGAAACATCACTTCTCCGGAAAAGGAAATTTGCGCTCTAGATGACCGAGCCTGACGAGTACGCAAGATTAATGGATGCCGATGAATATGCAAGATTAATGGATGCACCGAAGAGGTAATGCATGTCGACATTGAAGAGATCAATTTTCTCGACCGTCGATCGACACAGGGATGTATACATCGATGAACAGCATTCTACAATCAACAAGTGGAGTTCAGAAAAGGCACCAAAAATCAAACTTAAACAACTTCAACTGGTCTTAAATATTGTTTTCGATTACAACAACTATTATCCTATCACCGACCTTAGTAGTGGAGGGCAAGCGTTACTGCTGAATAAGCTGCAAAAGTATCACAAGGCCCTTGGGTATTCCCTAGATGACATCCCGGGAATTTCTCCCGATTATGTATGCATAGGATAGAAGATGAATCAAATCACCCATTGAACATCAGAGGAGATTAAATCCTAAACTTGAAAGAAGTAGTCAAAAAGAAAATCATGAAACTTCTAGAAGCATGTGTTATTTGACCGATTTCAGATAGTAATTGGGTTACTCCAGTTCATGCCATCTTCTAAGAAAGGAGGAATTACAGTGTTGAATAATGACAAAGATGAATTAATCCTGATGAGGACTGTGACCGGCACAGAATGTGTATCGATTACATGAATTTAAACGATGCCACCAAAAAGGATCACTTCCCTCAACCCTTTATCGATTAGATGTGTGAAAGGCTAGAAATCCACCAATATTACTGTTTTCTCAATGGATATTCAAGATTTTTTCAGATCCATATTCAATCCGGATGATCAAGAAAAGACTACATTTACCTGTCCCTACGAAACATTCACATATCGCATGATGTCTTTGGACTTTGTAATGCTCCGGCTTCTTTTGAAAGATGCATGATAACTATATTCACAGACATGAATGGAAGACTTCATGAAAGTTTTAATAGAGCGATTTCTCGGTGTACGGTTCAGATGTCAATACAAGTCTCGACAACCTGTGCAAGGTATTAGCTAGATGTGAGGAAAATAATCTAGTCCAGAATTGAGAAATGTCAATTCATGGTTAACAGTGGAACTGTTTTGGGAAACAAAGTCTCAGCAGCCGGCATTGAGCGTGGACATAGCTAAGGTCGAAGTAATGCCTGCCACCTAAAATGAGGGTTTTTATGTATTTCATGTAAACTCTTTCAAATTAACCCTCACGAATTACTCTTGCAAGAGAGGTCAAATTGTACTATTTAGGGATCGAATCCACAGGGAGCATGGGCACACATAAACTCAATACAGTCACGATTAAGCTAGGAAAATAGATTAATAAGCAGTAAGTAGACTATAGCAGATAATTGATTGATTGGTAAGTAAGAAATAATAATAAATAGCTAGATCTAGGGTTCAGGCAAATGGATTATGGAGGATAGAATCTAAGGGTATTAATCATAGAAATAGATATCTAATGTAAAAGACGACCATCTCTCGATGCGAGTCTAATATATTGACTAAGCCTGATTTCTTAGTTCTCGCTTGTTGACACGGAATGACCGTCGATCGATGGTCTCTTGAGTCAAGCTTTATGACCTGTTAGATAAGTTCACTAAAATTAACTAAATCAAATCTTGTTTTTTTCTAGCAAACCTAGCTCAAACAAGATTAATTTCTAGTAGTAGACCATGCTCTCGCTTGCGCCTAACTATCCTATGATCAGGATTCTAGTTAGCTAACTCTAGAACGCAAACAATAAACACAATTCTATTGATAGATCTAATAATCACCCTAGCAATTCTATTGTTTGGTTAATCCATCAATACCAATAATAAACCCTAAACCTAACAAGAGATCTACTCAGACATGATCTTGTCACAGAAATCATAGATGAATAGAATATAAATAGAATAAAAATAGAATAAAAATCAAATAAAAAACCAAAGAAGTTCCAGGAGGACTCTGAAGGAGTTTTCCCCTTTTCCCCTAACCCTAGAAAAATAGATAGAATAAATTTGGTGCCTAAACAATGACATAGAAACATATAAATAGGGTTTCTAGGTCGTCTATGGGTATTTTGGTAATTTATGATGGCTTCTGGGCTTAGGTCAGCCATAAAATAAGTCGGTCCTGTCTTTCTGGGATCACCGTCGATCGACACCAAGCTTGTGCGTCGATCGACACTCATTCATCTTCTCGACAGCTCTCTCGCGGAGGCAGACATTACCACTCTTCAGTAAATCGGGCATAACTATAGATTTAAACCGTCCGAATGGACCTCAAACTGATGACATTGGAAAGATAACTCAAAGCTCTATCTTCTGTCAAAATATCAGATGAATTGCACCCTCGTAAAGGTCTACATCCATAGCTAAACATCTGACGCATCTATGCATATTTGCATCTCTAAAAGCTCCAGAATCACTAATGTTCTCCAGAACGTTCCTGAACCTGAAATACTCTAAAAACATACTCAAAAACATATAATAGACTCTAAATAAGGCTGATATCATGGAAAAATAGTGGTAATATCAGGCCCAATAACCTCCTCAGACTTAACCTTTGCTTATCCTTAAGCAAACAAAGCATGTGAAAGAGGTTTTAAAAAGCGGACCACTCATATAATGTCTAATTATAACTTTCACCCTACTTTGTTGCCAACCACATTCTATCAAATCAATCCAAAGAAACTTTATACCACGTATCTAGTATAGCAACCAAATCCATTCTAACCAACAACTAGCGAATAGTAGTCTGGCTCTCCCTCTACTGATATCATTTCTTTGAATAAAATAAAAGTACAAGCTTTACCCTAGGAGAATCGATCAAAGAAAACATGGACGCTTACCCCTGCAAGTATCTGAGTACACAGGTAGTCTTCTCTGATTCATTTCCTCTCTTTCTTCTCACTTCTTCTCAGTTAATTTCTTCCTTCTTTTGTGGGTATCATTTTATTTTTTTAATTGACTGAGATATTTGGATAGGTTTTTGCCACCAGAATCCTGTTCACTTGTTTTTGACCTTTATCTCTTTCTAGAATCATATGAATCAAGGTTAATGGTTGTAACCACCAATCTTGTTCGTCCTTTTTATCTAAAGGGGAGAGAGAGGGGAATCAGAAGCACACAGAATTTTACCATCCAGACTTTCAGAAGTAATCCGATCCAGTGTGTACTAAATCCCAAAGCAAGCAAATAAATTCTGGACTAGTGTTGGAAATCAACTTCGGTTCCTTCAAACTTTCTAAGCAAGTGTGATATAGTGGCAAGATGATCAACTTCGTATCTCTAGTAATCTCTGCAAACAATCTTCTTAGAATGGTGTTAAAGTGTGGTTAGTCAATAATAAATCTTGATCATAGTCTCCTTCTTGACTCAATAAACTTTTTGAAAAACTTATATATATAAATAAAAGTAAAAAAAAATAGCGTTAGCGAACCTCCCCTAGATTTAAATTACAATGTCCCCAGTGTAATCCGCCCTCGATTGGTTAGGAAAAACAAACAATAAGTAATAGCTTAAGAGAGAAACTCGATACCATACTCTGTTAAAGCGTGTCGATCGATGGCAGATGGATGGTGTCGACCGATGGTCATGATCCCATGGTCGATTGATGTTTATTACTCAGTGCTGATCGACGCTGCAACTGGAAGTTTTCTACTATGTTCTTATATATATATATATTATAAACTCAAAATAGAACAAAATATCAGTAATACATTCCCCCAGACTTAAACAACACTATTACCAATGTTATACAGTCTAAGATTGGTGAGGAAAATAAATCATAAGGACCAAATTTAAAAAGGAAAAACATATACATGCTTGCTAATAGTGGCCGTCGATCGAAACAGTTAAGTGGCGGTCGATCGATGCTCGGATTGCACTGTCGATCGACATTGATCAAGTGTCGGTCGATGCTCTGTGCAGACTATCTTCCTCGGATCCTTTTTTTTTTAAAACATGCATAATAAAATAAAATTCAGAATTAGACTAATATAATTAAACAATTGGTTGCCTCCCACTCAGCGCTTGTTTATAGTCTTTAGCTTGACGTTTTGGAGTCCTGGTTCAGTTCTGATGAGACTGGGGACTTGCTCCAAAAAAATTCCCAATATCCAATGTTTTCAACTTCATCACCTTTTGTGAAAGCCTCCATAGAATCTTCTCCTTTGTCTATCATCTCAACAATAAGGAGTACTTGAAGCTTTGAAAATGGTTGTAAGAAGCATCTGTTGCGCACTCTGTATTTCCTGACATCATCTGAGAAGTTGGGAATCAATGAAAATTCAGAACCACCTTTGGTTCTTTTGCTCTTCTTCCAGTTCATGTTTGTCTTCTCCTTCTTCTTTCTGCTCCTTCCCCCAGACTTGTCTGATCTCGTTGTGCCTCCATCGAAGATATTATGAGATACTTCAAACTTATTCTGCTCTGATCCGTGATGAGTGTCGATCGACGCTCTAGTGTTGATATCGATCGATGCTCCAAGAGTGGCGTCGATCGATTCACCTATGAAGGTGTCGATCGATGCTGCAACCGATGGTCCTTGGTCAACGTCTCCTTCATACTTCAACATTCTCAGAAAAACTACTGCATAAAGAGGATCATCAAATACCTCAACATAGGGATCCATATGCACACTTCCATCTGGTGGAATAGGATAATCAACTTCAAATACAGCGCATGGAACCACAAACTTCACAACCATCTTCGCTCTTTTGTGAAAACCAGCAGCTTCTTCTTTGCAGATAGGTGGTTTTAGATGTTCAGGGAGAGCAAGGTGTGAGTTATAAGACTTGCGCATACTCTTCCCAACTGGTTCTGGTTCAATCACGTAATATGGTTTGTCCAGCCATGTGTGTCGATCGATGAAGTTGGGTAGCTGTCGATCGATGCTCTCTGGTGGGTGTCTATCGATGGTAGCTTTTGGTGAAATTTCCAGATCTCTTCTCTAAGTGTGATGATCGTCATTAAGATTCTTCTCCGAGTTCTGACGCATATCTTCAAACCATTCTTCTAGCTCCATATTGGCTTTCCTACTCGAATCCAATTCCCCAAATTGTTCTTTATCCTTTGGCTCCAAGATATCTCCGATGGTGATGTTTCTTTCTACATACAAAGCATGATAACAACTTGATACATCGGTTCTCTCTAGTGTCGAGTCTGCAATGTCCTGAAGATAACTCGATCTTTCATGGATGACGAGTGGCGTCGATCGATAACCGGGGTTAGTGTTGATTGATACTGAGGTCTTAGGGTCAATCGATGTTGAGATCTTAGTGTTGATCGACGCCGAGGTCTGATCGATAATATCAGCTTCTTCTGCTCTGCTCGGCTCAGATCCACGAAACATAACACCCATTGCTACGTACTCGAGAAGCTGTTGTGGAATCTCGTCTTCTTTCTTAATTTTCCAAATTTCAAAGATCTTGTTCCTCTTATCGTTGATCTCTTTTTCTGG
This sequence comes from Moricandia arvensis, assembly GCA_905132765.1. Lineage (NCBI taxonomy): Eukaryota > Viridiplantae > Streptophyta > Magnoliopsida > Brassicales > Brassicaceae > Moricandia > Moricandia arvensis. The sequence goes on from CAJHQP010008933.1 coordinate 14,213, forward strand.
AGCTGCTGCAACTTCATTGAGAAATCATAAAGGAATGATCTTTCAATATCATCCAGCGAGTCAGAGATCGTGGTTCCAGTCGACTAAACCAGATAAATGCATTCCCAGAGATAGAATTGGGGAAGATTTTGGAGAGCATGTGGTATTCAGATACTTCACTATGCTCGCTCCTTGAGACTAGATCCACAAGTTCTTCGATGTGTTCCTTCGGATCTTCATGAGGCAAGCCCTGAAAAGAGTTATGATCTGCCCAATCATACCATTCATGGCTCATCTGTAAGTCATTTATCTCATCAACAGCAATGACATCAGGGATCACAGCTCCTTGTGCATTAATCAATTGACCTATGCTGTTGCAAGGACGACCTTCTTAGTTTCGTAAGATCCCTTTCTCATTAGCCTTATGTATATAATAACTTCAGTTTCCTCTGTCTACTCGCAAGTGGCGTCGATCGACGGTGAAGTGTGGGTGTCGATCGATTTCATGATGTTAGTATCGATCAATGGTGAAGTATTCGAGTCGATTGATGCTCGCTTCTCTTTGCTAGCGATAACTGTTTGGAGGGTGCCGACTGCCCTCGTAGACTTAGGAATCGTGCGAGAATAAGCAGTTTCCTTTTTTAAAGAACCCAAAAATCCTCTCCTCGTTGCTTCCTGGTACTAGTATGTACCTGAAACACAAGAAAATTGTTTATGTAAGTAAACTAATATAGAAAAATACCTAGACTAAATCAAACAAATTGAGTCTAGTGGTGAATCCTTGCTCCCCGGCAACGGCGCCAAATTTGACATGAGAGTATTTATGTATTTCAATGTAAATTCTATCAAATTAACCCTATGAACTACTCTTGACAAGAGAGGTCAAATTGTAGTATTTAGGGATCGAATCAACAGGGAGCGTGGGCACACAATAAACTCAATACAATCGCGATTAAGCTATGGCAAACAGATTAATATGCAATAAATAGACTATATCAGATAATTGATTGATTGGTAAGTAAGCAATAATAATAAATAGCTAGATCTAGGGTTTCCGACAAGTGGATTATAGATGATAGAAGCTAAGGGTATTAATCATAAAACTCGATATCTAATGTAAAGACGACCAGCTCTCGCTGCGAGTCTAATCTATTGACTAAGCCTGATGTCTTAGCGCTCACTTGCTGCGGAATGACCGTCGATCGATGGCACTGATACTGCATCGATCGATGGTCTTTTAAGTCAAGCTATACGACCTAATTCGATAAGATCACTAAATTAACTAAACCAACTCTTGTTTGTTTCTAGCAACCTAGCTCAACAAAATTGATTATGGTAGTAGACCATGCTTTCGCTTGAACCTAACTATCCTATTATCAAGGTTCTAGTTAACTAATCTAGAACCCAAGCAATAAACACAATTCTATTGATAGATCTAATAATCACCCCTATCACTTCTATTGTTTGGCTAATCCATCAATACCATTAATAAACCCTAAACCTAACAAGAGATCTACTCAGATATGATTTTTGTCACATAAATCATAGATGAATATAATAGATATAGAACTGAAATCAAATAAAGAACCAACAGAGTTACAGGAGGATTCTGAAAGAGTTCCTCCCTTCTCTCCTAACCCTAGAACAATAGATAGAATAAAGCCTGGTGCCTAAACAATGGCATGGAAACATATAAATAGGGTTTAAGGTCGTCCATGGGTATTTTAGTAATTTGTGATGGTTCTGGGCTTAGGTCGGCCATAAAAAAAACCGGGCCTGTCTTTTGGGATCACCGTCGATCCGGCACCAAGCCTGTGCCATTGATCAACCCACATTCATCTCCTCGACAGCTTCCTCTCGCGAGGCAGACATGCCACTCTTCAGTACATCGGGTATAACTTTAGATCTAACTGTCCGATGAACCTAAAACTGGTGGCAGTGGAAAGCTAACTCAAAGCTCTCTCATCTGTAAAAATATCATCTGAATCCCACTGTCGGTGGTCTCCATCCATATCTAAATATCTGACGCATCTACGCAGATCTGCATCTCTAAAAGCTCCAGAATCACCAAAGTTCTCCAGAACTTACCTTATCCTGAAAATACTCTAAAACTTACTCCAAACACATATAATAGACTCTAAATAGGGCTGATATCATGGCACAATAATTATAAATATCAGGCCCTATGACCACCACCCACTAATGTGAAAGACGTTAGAAGTTTCTTGGGACATGCTGGATTCTCTAGGAGATTCATAAAAAACTTTAGCAAAAATCGCTAGACCTTTCACCGCACTCCTATACAAAGAAGTGAAATTCAAATTCACACCTGAATGTCATAGACCTTTCAAAGAAATCCAATCATCGCTCGTAACTTCTCTGATTGGGCAAGCCCTTGAATGGAGACTTCCTTTTGAAATAATGTGTGACGCCAGTGATATCGCTGTAGGCTCAGTACTTGGGCAGAAAAGGACAAAAACTTCATGCAATATACTACGCTAGTAGAACACTCGATGATGCACAACACAATTATTCAACAACGGAAAAGGAGTTACTAGTTGTTGTGTTCGCTTTCGAAAAGTTTTGTTCCTATGTAGTCGGTTCAAAAGTAGTTGTCCACACCTACCACGCTGCCTTGAAATACTTAATGCAGAAGAAAGATGCCAAAACTAGACTTTTAAGATGGATTCTACTGCTATAAGAATTCAACATAGAAGTCAAAGACAAGAAAAGAGTAGAAAACGGAGTCGCATATCACATATCGCGAATAAAAGTCGAAAACGACATCCCTATCGATGATTTCTTACCTATAGAGAACGTCTACCAAAACATAATCTAGTTTTATTGGTAATGTCCGTTCATCATCTGAGGAAGAATCAAACGACACTTATACAGCAGCATCAATCGACACCTAGAAGAGGAGGAGAACAAAGTCATTATTCAGATCGGAATAAGTGTTACTTGTAACCCTTCGGTTTTCAATCAAAATTCTTCTGGAGGTAGAAGTTTAAGTCAGGGGTGTGTTCATTAAACACCCACTAGCAGACCTTGGTACATAGATATAATCTTTCCCAGATTTAGAGTTCCTTAAATAATTATAAGTGACAGAGGTACCCACTTTATTAAAGAAAATTTTGAAAAACTACTCAAGAAGCATGGAGTTCACCATCGTGTAGCTACAACCTATCATCCTCAAACCAGCAAACAAGTATAAATATCCAACCGTCAGATCAAAGACATTTAAGAAAAGACGGTTCGATCAACCCGAAAAGATTGGTCCACGAAGCCAGATGATGCACTTTGGGTTTACCAAATAGCATTCAAAACGCCACTATGGACCACTCCATTTCGCCTACTCTATGGGAAAACATACCATCTCCCAGTAGAATTAGCAGACAAAGCAGCATGGACAGTTAAGATGACAAATTTTAATAGCAAACCTGCTGCAGAAAGAAGACTTATACAACTTAACGAGTTAGATGAAATTAGGTATCACACATTTGAAAATTTCAAGTTGTACAAAGAGAGAACGAAAGCCTATCACAACAAAAAGATCATTTCTAGGCATTTCGAAACAAATGACCAGGTACTTTTGTACAACTCTCTTTTGACGTTATTCCATGGAAAACTGTGTTCTCGTTGGTCAGGACCCTTCACTGTCAAAGACGTTATGCCGTATGTAGCGATCATTTTGATTAACTCAAAAGGAAAGATTTCACGGTGAATGGACAAAGGGTAAAATACGACTGGGGCAAAAGTAGAAATGCCACGCTCTCATACCGTGCATCTAGAGCTGCCAACACCCGACTGATAAATAGCTTTTTGTCAAGCTAACGACCTTAAACAAACGCTGAGTGGGAAGCAACCCCCATGTAAATATCTAAACTAGGATTAAAAATAATGAAATAATAAATAATAAATAATTATAATATATATACGGTTTCAAAGTGAAAAGTGGACACAATCTACATTATCGATCGACACCATTATAGGACGTCAATCGATAATGTTTGTAGCCGAGAGGTACGAGTTCTTGATCACAACTAGAAGACTAATTTCCATTCCAATTTATTTAATTTGCCAATATCAGACTGATTTAACACTGAGACAGTGTTATTTAAGTCTACGGGAGGTAGTTACTAACACCATATTTTTTTTTGGTATTTGGTTTTTATCTACTAATGATTTTCAAAAAAAAAAAAAATTGAGTCAAAATAGAGTTTGTTAGGGATTAAGCTTTCTTGGAACTATTTGTTTACCACTTTCTAGCACCATTCTGAGGAATTGAATAGAATAGCTAAGTAGATTAATTGTCTTGTAATACCCACACTTGCAAGAAGATCTAAAGAAACCAAAGTTAGCCTCCAACCTAACCTACTATATTTGCTTGTTCTATTGGCTGTGGTATTCGCCTTCGAGAAATTCCGATCCTATCTAGTCGGTTCAAAGGTAGTAGTTCACACCGACAACACGGCATTGAAATACTTAATGACCAAAAAGGACGCTACGCCGAGACTTTTACGATGGATTCTCCTCTTTCAAGAATTCGACATAGAAGTCAAAGATAAGAAGGGAGTAGAAAATGGAGTCGTCGGTAATTTATCAACGAATAAGAGTAGAGGAAGACATCCCTATAGATGATTTCTTACCTACAGAAAATGTCTACTTAGCCGAATCGACTTTTGTTGGTAGAGTCAGTTTGGCACATGAAATGGAATCGATCAACGAGACACTAATACGATCGAACGATTATAGCCATAAAGCATCGATCGATTTTGTCCATACTCTATCGATCGATGATACATTTGAGAAGGACGATGAAATAATCATTCCAATAAATATCAATGTCAGTTGTAATCCTTCTACTCCAAATAATGATTCTCCCGGAGGAAGAAGTTTAAGTTGGGGGTGTGTGCACTAAACACCACTGATAGACCTTGGTATGTAGATATAGTAAACTATCTTGCGGCCGAATAAAACCCCAACTCTTCAAAAGATATCATAGAAAAAAATTTCTGAGAGAAATCCGGAGATATCATTGGGATGAACCTTATCTTTACAAACACTGTTCTGACAGAAATATATAGACGATGCGTTGCCAAAAGCAAAACACCATAAATTTTACATCATTGTCACGGATCCGATTACGCCGGACATTTCGCTAGTTTTAAAGACAATGTCAAAAATCCTACAAGCGGGCTTTTGGTGGCTGATTTCGAGATGCTCAAGCTTACATAGCGAAATGTGACCCCTGCCAATGAAGAGGAAAAATCAGCAAGAGAAACGAGATGGAACAAAATTTCATACTTGAATTTGAAGGCTTGGGCATCGATTTCATGAGCCATTTCCCTTCTTCGCATGGAAATAAATACATACTTGTCGTTGTAGACTATGTATCTAAATGGGTGGAAGCAATACCAACTCCAAAAAAATGATGTTGCCGTAGTCTTAAAACTCTTCAAGAGTATTATCTTTCCCAGATTTGGAGTTCCGCGAACCGTAATAAGCGATGGAGGCACCCACTTCATTAACAAAGTGTTTGAAAAACTTCTCAAGAAACATGAAGTTCACCATCGAGTAGCTACACCCTATCATCCTCACACCAGCAGAAAAGTGGAAGTATCCAACCATCATATCAAATAAATCCTAGAAAAGACGGTAGGATCAACCCGTAAGATTGGTCTTTGAAGTTAGATGATGCACTTTGGGCATACCGAACAGTGTTTAAAACAACATTAGGAATTACCCCATTCCACTTAATCTATAAAAAAACATGTCATCTCCCTGTAGAACTAGCGCATAAAGCCGAATGGGCCATAAAAAGATAAACTTTGATGTTAAACCCACAGCAGAAAAGAGATTAATTCAACTAAATGAGCTCGACGAAAATCAGATATCGCGCCTACGAGAACTTGAAATTGTACAAGGAGAGAACGAAAGCCTATCACGACAAGAAAATTATTTCACGGCATTTCGAACCGAACTATCAAGTACTCTGTAAAACTCTCGGTTACCTCTATTTCCTGGAAAACTACGTTCTAATTGGTCCGGACCCTTCCCCACCAAAGAAGTTACACCTTACGGAACAATTGTCCAATTTAATCCTAAAGGAGAATATTTCATGATGAATTGGCAGCGAGTGAAACATTATTGGGCAAGAGCTGAAATTCTGCATACTCACACCACACGTCTAGAGGTGCCTAACTCCGAGTGATAAACCCATTTTTCGTCAAGCTAACGACTTTAAACAAGTGTTGAGTGGGAGGCAACCCACTAATTTAATAATGATATATATATATATATATGCATATATAATAAAAACAAATATATATAATAAATAATATATATATAATAGCAATAATTAATTAATTAATAACAAATATATAATAATTATTTATCAATTATTTATGCAATAACATATTTCTTAAGTGAATTTGGAGTCACCGAGCAGACCATCGATCGACGCCCCTATAGGACCGTCGATCGACGGTCGTGTGTGGAGTAAATTAACTCGACATGACCCTGATTCATAAATAACTTTTCTCCAAAACCGCCAAAAAAAACACGAGTTCATAACTCAATTCTCCACTGATATTTGGCCGATTTTGCTCGTTTTTTAGTCTAAATCACTTGATTTTGCCTCTTCTACTTGTTTAGTTCATTCAATCATTCAATCTTCAAGGTATGTTCTCTAAATCTCTAGTTTAGGGAACTTTTTAGGGTTTGAAGAAAAATCAAATCTTTTGTGGTTTAACTTGGAATTTAGGATGATTTAGGGTGATGGAGTACTAGATTAGGAGTTATGTACTATATTTGAACATGATTTGCATGATTCGAGTTTGTTATTTTTGATTTCATAATTCTTGATCCACGATCGACCGTTAATCAACGCCCATGAGTCGCCATCGATCGATGGCCACGAGACTCTGTCGATCGTTGCCCATACGATACCATCGATCTACAGTAACTCTCTCTCTGTTCCAGTACCAATACTGATTCTTTGTTTTATTTCATTATGCATATGGACGAGAGGCGCACAAAAGAACGATACGAGACCGGTAGCTCTAGTGCTCCACCACAGGGTCCTCCATGTCGGGACCTTTGGCCCAAAGAGGAGGAGGCCTTACTTGTGACATTCGAGGATTATCCCAACCCTCGAAAAGCTGTGGAAACAAGGGAATGCACATATCGTCGAGTGAGCGAGAGTGGGATGATTTTGACAGCCTCTACTACAACGCTTGGCAAAGCATTACCATCGAACCCACCAAGTTTGGCGATAAGAAAACTCTATAGAAGCTGAGGCTCTACACGGATTTTAGACAGATGGCTATTAAGCTTGGATTGAGCACCATGGCTATTAAGCCATATCCTCTGTATCCCGACCTGGTCTGACAATGGCATAGCTATGACTCAGGTGATCTACAAGAGCCCCAGGGTGAAGGTAGCGCATGAGGCCACCCTGACTTTCTCATCAGAGGCATCCGGTACCGGATTCCCATCTCGCAGCTCCGTGAGATTTATGGCTTCGACATCGGTACCAGCACCTGCTCAGTTGCTGCTTTCCCTGGTTAGACTACCTTATGGGGCCTCGTCGAACAGGCCATTTTTACTCAGGCTCAACCACTCAGACGGACGTGTATCACCCTACTTCTTCGCTATTTCCTGAAGGTCCTTGCCAACACCCTGTTGTGCAATATTGAACCCAAAAAGGTTAGGGTTCAGGATCTGACATTGTTGTACTATTCCGTCAGGGAATTAGTTCGGCTCGACGACGAGGTCTTTCCTCCACCTATGAGCGATCACCAGGTGAACTTGGGGCTATATTTTCTGAGCAACCTCGCAACCATGAAAGACAAACCCTTAAAGGGTTCTGGCACGAATAGGGAGACGATCAGGAACCTCTTGACACCCATCTTCAGCTTTCTTGGCATTATCTTCGAGGAAGCTTCGGTAGAGAGAGAGCTGCGGTTTATAGATGAGGTTACCTGACGAGGACCCAGTGGCTGAAAGAGGGACAAATTTGGTCCTTTGTGGATGACGAGGCACCTCGGATGATAGAGCTTCTAGTGCGCGAGGTGACAGGCTTCTCTGACAATCTACAGCGCCTTGCATTCCACCCATCTGAGTGCCACCTCCACACGGCACCCCTCAGAGTACGACGCAGAGGAGGCCTCAGACTAGCACACCCGGTCGCAGCAGCCGCAGAGGACGAGCCGGCACAGCCACCTCCACCACTCCCAGCCTTCCACCAGATCCTATAGATCCCCATGCATGACCACAGTGCTTTCCAGCGAGACATGGTTGACGAAATTCGATCAATATGGGCCAGGGTGGAGACGATGTCTTGACTCCAGTGTTTCAGCCGTCCCAGGACCAGATCTAGCTCGCCACCAGGAGCAGCAGCACAGCAGCAGCAGCATGACCTTGATACATCAGATGAGGAGTAGTCCCTTCGATACTCCTTCTTCTTTTATTTCATTTCACTTTCATACTTATACTCATATTTATTTTCTTGTTGCATTTGGATTAAGACTATCTATTTATTGCTGTTTGGATATTTTTACGTGTGTCTGAGTGTCTAACAGAGCTAACACAAACAGAGATGATCAGAATGGAGAATAAACACACACGATTCAGTCTGTCAGATAAGCATCGATCGACGCCTCCTTGTTGCTGACGATCAATGGCGATTTAACTGAGAGTTACGAGTTTTAGCTTTATTTATACTACTACTTATTTTAGTGTTGATGTGGGGTTTTTTATTTCACTTTCAAATTAACCCACTTTACTCTCTCAATTAAGAGGTTCAGTGTAGTAGTTAGGGATCGAATCCACAGAGACTCTAGGATTGCACAATATACTTACTGTTTTCGAATTTAATGCTAGATGAATTATAACAATAATAATAAAGCAATTTCAAGATTAATTTGGTTTTGTGAGGATTAAATTAAGAGATTTGACTCAGGGGAAATTCTCAGGTTGGTTAGATAAAAGCAAACTAATAGATTGCTAGGGTTTTATTAAGCATCGTTCTGAATTCAAACCTTAGGATTTAGGAGATCGCTCTCGCGCATCTCGACTGAGCGTCGATCGATGGCAGTAAGATGACATCGATGCTCATTCTAAACAGCGCTGGTTTCGCGGTTCAATGATTCTCTAAACTTGTAATTCAACTTTCGTTTGTTACTAATTATTTAGATTTTTTAAGATAGATTCCATGTTTTAACCAAGTTCTCGCTTGCGCTATGAAACACTTATTTCTAAGATTGAGGTGATCAAATTCAACTTAGCATTAATAGCAACTTAAACCAAGAACCAAAAAGATTACCCTAACAATTTCTATAAAATCAACAATACATTACGACCATTGAATAACCCTAAATCTAATAGAGAACTACTCAGAACATAGCAATAAAGAACATGAATAAACTATGAATAAATTGCATAGAATAAATTGAGTAAAAAGATAAGGAGTTCAAGATCTTTTCTCTATAATGATTATCACATATTTCTCTCCAATAGATGTATCAATGTGTTTCAACTCTAAAACTCTGGTGTACCTTTTGGCTACTTAGCTAGGGCTTAACAAAGATAGAAAACCCTAATAAATAATTTAAATTTCGGTCAGGGATTTGTCTTGAAATAAATGGAACTTATGGGTAAAACATGTAATTTCTCAAGCCTTCACCATCTTTCTGCAGACTTCACCGTCGATCGACGCACAGTGTGTGACGTCGATCGATGGTCTATTCATAAAACTGGATCCGACTCTGAGTTTCAACTGGGGCAAATCCTGATTGCTCCAAATAATCCAAAAACTCCAATTGCTTCCAATAAGTACTAAGACCTGTAAATATTCTAAAACAATATCAAAAATGGCATATAAATGATTCTAAATATACTCTATATCATAGGTAAAATAGGTAAAATCCATAGTATATCAACTCCCCCAGACTTAACCTTTTGCTTGTCCTCAAGCAAAGAAAGCCTGTGGTGAGAAGTTTTGAAGAACGAAGACTCACATAATGTCTAAGTATAACTGTCACTTTACTTTATTGCAGCCACATCCTATCAATTTAATCACAGAGAACTTTATATACCCTATCCTATTATAGCAACCACATCCATTGTACCAACAAACTTAGCGAATACTAGTCTGACTCACCCCTTTACTGAGTTCATTTCTTTGAATAAAACAAAAGTGTAGGCTTTACCTTGGGAGTATCGATCAAAGGATATATGGACTCTTACCTCTGCAAGTATCTGAACACACAGGTTGTCTTCTCTGATTCCTTTTCTCTCTCTCTCTCTTCTCACTTCTTCTCAGTCAATGTCTCCCTTCTTTTGAGGGTATCATTTTATTTTTTCAATTGACTGAGATATTTGGATAGGCTTCCATGAATCAAGCCCTAATGGTTTTTGCCACCAACATCATGTTCACT
>CAJHQP010008934.1:0-24633 GCA_905132765.1 Moricandia arvensis
CTTAAAACTCTTTCTGAACATGTTGGACTTGCTATGAAATGCACATGCATGTTCTTGAACCAGCTCCAATCTGAAATCTGCTTAATGAACTTAATCTCTCTTGCATATGGCACTTGCAGACTTTTATCATCGGATTCTCATACACATTTGGTGGCTATCATTATCCATTTTACACTCTTTTATTAGCTCCAAATGTGTACTCCCATCTTGAATACCCAAGCCATTGCTTATTGAGACCAAGCATTTAATTTGCATGAGTGTTGAGGCTTCTTTTGATAGGCTTCGCTCACTGTGCAAAATCTAGAGAGTATTGGAGGCGACAATAGATGTTCTCATCTCTTGCTAGCATAGGAACTGTGAGCTAGCATCTAGGATGGTGAGTGGGTACTGCTCTTAAGTTGATATTTTGGGGAAAGAAGAAAGCCATTAGGACCAAAAGAAATGAAAAGAAGCTCTAGATTGTGTTAAAGAAACCCTCCCCTATAAAAAAAGAAAAACAAAAATAAGGTTTGGGGGAGGAAGATGTGTAAAGAAGAAAAGTTAGAGCTAAGGAAATAAAAAAGTGTGAAGAGTTCCCTAGTTGGTTGTGTAGAGAAACTGTCATTGGTGAGTGATGTGAGCAAAGTTATTTGGGGCCAATGGATGAAGAAGAAGGGTTAGAATTGTGATCACTTAGGAAAAGGGTAGAATGATGAGATAAGACTATGTATGCATGAGTTGCTCTAGTCTTAGATAAATTTTGCATAATGATCAATCTCCTTGTTCTTGAGTAATTAACCACTAAAAAAAAATGATGATGCATTTGAGCTCTTTTCATTCTCATTAGACCATGTCGCTGCCTAGCCAAATGATTGAGATCATGTGTCATGTTGTGAGAATTCACCTTTGTGTGTGTTGGGTGTGAACTAATGTGAGAGCTGGTTTTAAAGAGCTTGTAATTGAAGAGTTTGCACCTTGCTTAAAGGCATAGAGTGTGCTTGATAGGCTAAGAAACTAGATATAATAAGAGAGTGTGCTCATGCTATTTGCTATGTCTCTTTAGGATGTTAAGTTGAGTTCTAGATGTGTTTCTTTGGCTATGATCTCCACCTTCAAATCTCTCTTCCTATAAGTTCAAGAAAGTTCACTTGAGGACAAGTAAAGAACAAGTTTGGGGGAGTTGATGTCTTGCATATTTCATTGTTTCACACCCATTCATCCATGTGCTTTTGATCATATAGACTAGGATTTAGTCATTTTAGGTTGCATTTTGCATACATGAGTCTTTATCAGGTGTTGGAGTGTGCCATGGATGATTTGAGATGTTTGGGAGCATTGTGATCCAAAAGAGGTGAAATATGAGCATGGAGTGGAGCACTTAAAGAATCTCTGTTGCTAAGATTTTGTGGAGACATAGAAAATTGAGTTATATTCCTAATGAAGTAGTTTCAAATCATTGAGATGTATGAGGAGTTATGACCAATTTACTATAGCATATCCACCATGTTCGAGCATCCTGGAGCGACTCTCAAGAGCGACCTACCAAGGTCGCTCCAGACAGAGCGACCTCTCAGAGCGACCTACACAAGGTCGCTCCCAGCAGAGCGACCTCACCGAGCGATATGGACAGGTAGCTCGGCTGGGAGCGATTGGTCCCTCGAAAACCACCTGGAGCGACTTTACCGGAGCGATATGCACAGGTCCTGCGCGGCTTTGCTGGGACCAATCTTAAGAATTTCAGGACATTTTGGTCATTTCTTTTCATTGTTTTACACTTGCTAAACCTAAGTTTAAGTACTTTTTGGATAGCCCACCAGAGAGGATTATCTGGGTTCTTGGAGAGAAACACAAAAATCTTGGAAAAGTTTATTTCTCTATGATCATTCTATCATTGTTCTTGTGATCTTGTTTATCTCTTTGAATTATCTACTTATCTTAACATGATTAAGCTTGAATCCAATATGGTTTAAGAGGAATCATGAAGATTAGTGATTAATCCACCTTTGAATTCATGGAATAGGGAGATTAGGGTGATTAGGCTAGAACTAGGATGTTTATGTAGATTCTCTCTTACTCCTTGCTAGAGAGTTATGCTATGCATCCTTTGAGTTGGCCTCTCAAAGGTTGAGCTTTAAGCCATTTCCCACCTCAACAAGCGTGTTCGATGAAATGCCTGAGTCAACTCTCCTAAGCTTTTAGTATACTTTGCCAAAGACATTTGTTGTTAAAGGTGCTTAGATAGCTAATAGACTTGTTAGTAATGATTGCTTTCATATTATTCAACCAAAAGACATTGATGTTGAGATATGTTAGAAAATGAACATTCATCTAGACATAGAGGCTTGTGTTTAGAATTTGTGTCTAGGCTTAAGGTCGATAGTTTGATTGATCATTTGCCATCCTTAGTTCGAACTTGATCACCCAAGGTCTAATCCCTATGCCATGAGTTCTCTTTTCCCTCAATCAAGGAATTTATTTTAGTTATCGCTTTTCGTATTAGTAGTTATAGTTTCAAAACCATCATTTATTCGATTGCACGTTAGATTTAAGTGAGTACTTGGCATTCTCGGTGCTTTAAAATCCCTTAGATTTGGTTCGACAATCATTTATACTACAACATTTGCCTTAGGAGCTTTGAAAACTCCTAACACCAGTAGACTGAGAAAACATATCATCTGGAGGTTGAGGATTATTGGTGAAAAGGAATATGTTTTCAAAGAAAGACAATATGTCTTTGAATATGGTGAAGTATTGTATTGGATTCCAGATCAAGAAGTATTTATCCTTTGTAACCAGTTGGGTATCCCTAGAATACACACGCTTTAAAGTCAGGTTGAAACTTATATCTCTGATGTATGCTTATGTGCTCAAATTACTCTAAGAGCAACTCTCTCAAATAAGAGATTGATTGCAATACTTAGGGAACATATCCACATAGACTCGACATCTCACACAATAGACTTGAGTTTCAGACTATGCTAGGTCAGATAATATATAGAGCAGCAAGTAAATAAAAGAGTTTGTTGTTTTATGGAAAGAAGAATTGCTAGACTTAGGGTTTCTTTCAGGTAATCATGATTATAGTGGATAGAAGCTAAGGGTATTAGTCATAGAACTCGATTTCCAATATAAAAGACGACCAGCTCTCGCTACGAGTCTAATCTATTGAACTTGGGTTTACCGTCAATCGACGCTATTGAACTAGTATCGATCGATGGTCACTTAAGTCAAGTATTACAACCTAATTCGATATGTTCACTAGGTTACTCGATCAACTCTCGTTTGTTTCTAATAATCTAGCTTAATAAGACTATATTCAGGTAATAGACCACCATCTCGCTTGCACCTAACTATCCGATGATCAGGTTTCTAGTTAATTACTCTAAAAATAAGCATTAAGAACAATCCTATTGATAGATCTAATAATCATCCCAGCAGTTCTATTGTTTGGCTATTCCATCAAAACCCTAGAAAACTTAAACCTAGTAGATGGATCTACTCAGACATGATAGATGAAAGCATAAACTGAATAGATATAATTGCAATAGAATAAGTATAAAAACCAGAGGAGTTCCAAAAGGACTCTGGAAGAGTACCTCTCTCATCTCCTAACTAAGAACAATGAATGAACTAAAGCGTAGAAAGCGTAGCCGTCAACAATGGCTCAGAAAACATATAAGTAGGGTTTTAGATCGTCCACGGGTATTCTGGTAATTTGTGGTAGTTTCTGGGATTAAGTCGGCCATAAAAAAAGCCGGGCCTGTCTTCTGGGATCACCTTCGATCGACACCAAGGCTGGGCCGTCGATCGACACTCATTCATCTTCTCGACAACTTCCTCTTATGAGGCAGACATACCAATATTCAGTAAATCGGGAATTAATTTAGATCTAACAGTCATATGGACCTCAAACCGGTGGCATTGGAAATCTAACTAAATTATCTATATTTTTCAAAAATATCAGCTCAATTGCACTATGGGAATATCTTCATCTATAGATAAACTTCTTACGCATATTCGCAGTTCTGCATTTCAAACAGCTCCAGAATCACCAAAGTACTCCATAACATACCTGAACCTGAAAACATTCTAATAAAACTCTAGAAACATATAATAGACTCTAAATAGAGCTGATATCATGGACTAAAAGTAGTTAATATCAGACTCTATCATATACTGATAGCATAAACACCCACAAACCCGAATGAGAGAGTAATCAGAAACCTTTGAATATCTAAGTTCAAAAGGAGACTTGTTAGCTAGCACAAGAGATGGTATGGTTGATCAAGAAGAACGTATATTCTACTCATTCTCCCCAATATTGAAGAGTGATCTTATACTGAAACATCAAAGCTCTTGCTACATCTAAGATGTGTTGATTCTTCCATTCAACCACAGATTTATGTTTAGGTGCTCTGGACATGAATGGTAACAAATGATACCCTTCATCCTGAATAATTCATTGAACTTCAACTCATGAGCATTATCAGAATGTACTGATTTGACTTAACAAAACACATAACCATTATCATATTTATTCAGTCTGTTACATTTAAGCGGTTTTTATTTGTTTTGTGTAGAGGGTTTTTGGGATACCTTTAACCAATTGCATACAGAGATTTTGTAACCAGTTGCAAACAAAATAGCAACGCAATTTGTTTCATACCACTTTTAAACGTCAAAGTCTTGCCATTGATGCATTATATGCCAAAATTGATAACATATAGTGCATCAATTGTCAGTGACAACTAAATCAAGTTTTTGTTTCTTCGGTTATGTAAAATGAATGAAATAAAAACATATAAATGTTAACCTGAAGTGAAGTTATGGTTCACTAAAGGTTATGTGGAAAGTTAGGGCTAAACTCCAATAGAACTCTTATCAAGACCTAAGGAGTGTCCAGAAGCTTATGCCAAGCGATGTTATGGTTCAAGAAGGGTATAAATTGAAGAAGGAAGACACTGAAGAAGCTTACGAGCAAATGGTCGAAATGTGCAAAATAGGGTGATCTATACGGACGGCTGTACGGACATGGGCGACCCAAGACTCTTTCAGGTTCAACCTTTAAAATATTTATGGTCGACGTGTAAAATTAGGGCGATTTGTATGGACATGTGGTCCATACACTCGACCTGGCCGTACAGTCTTACCATGGATTCGTCCAAGAAGGAAGAAAATGGGTTTGGAGATGTGTTGGCGTGTTGGTCTGATCTTAGGGAGATGCCAATGGCATATTCCATCCAAGGAAGCTGCTGGAAAGTTAACTTTACAGCCTGTCCACGCCTTGACCTAATCTTAGACATATACTCTACATAAGCAAGCTGTCCATAAAGAAGCCACACCTCAGCCTCCTATTGGTCACGCATGTGAAGCTCCTGGTCCGAGCAATTCAAAAGTGTGCTCCTCTTATGTTTGACCTCACATGCTTTCTCGTATCCCTTGTAAACCCCTGTAGCTAGCTCATTTATCTATTTGTATGTTGTAATGTGGAGTGTAAACCTCAAGCTGAGAGAGTCTCTCTTCTTCATAAATCTTGGTTCTTAATATTTAGCTGGCGAGAACAGCTCTTGATGTAAAGTGTTATGGAGCCATTGCATCTCTGATGCTCAAACTCTTCCAAAGCTGTCACCCCTCAAGAAAGCTCATCTCGTGGTGAGACCGGTTCCATAACTGTCTCGGTAGAAGATGGGCAACAAGATGGCTTTATGGTCTTGCCCATACTTCAAAGCTCCTTAGAGTTATCCATTCTTGAAGCCTACTCATATACTGTAAGAGCACTAAAGAACTTCGGATTACTTTAAGAAAGATATATGGGAACATTTCTAACCTCAGTCGAGTCTTTGAGATAAAGAGGGCTATCAACAATCTGTCTCAAAAGAATGAGGATTTTTGGGTCAAAATGGTACTCTTCGGAATCAACATCTAAAATTGGTTTCCTTATGATGCGGTCTCGATACCGTCTCGACAAATTTCCGAGCCAAAAAACTCGAGAGAAAGGAACACAAACTAAAACAAGCAATCCAACTCGCTGACTGGGCGAGTTGGGCTGTGCAGGCCGACCAACTCGCCCGTTCGGCAAGTTGGACCAGTCTAACTAGCCGAACGGGCGAGTTGGGCATCGTGGGCAAACCAACTCACCCGTTCGGCGAGTTGGGTCAACAAGGCAATCAACTCGGCCGTTCGGCGAGTTGGTTCGAACAAGATAATTAACTTGCCCGTTCGGAGAGTTGGACAAGCACAACTCACCAAACGGGCGATTTTGATCAACACAAGATAAACCAACTGCCCGTTCAGTGAGTTAGACAAGCCCAACTCGCTAAACGGGCGAGTTAGGTAGCACAAGCAATCCAACTCGCCCGTTCGGCGAGTTGGATCAATTAATCCATTTTCACCTGATCCTCGTAACTCCCTCTTTTGGAATTTGATCGAACTTATCGAGATTGACGTTGGAACTTTACCGAAATAACTTGTTTCATCGTGAAAAGATCGGGTCGATCGTGTAAGAAGATAACGGTTAACTAAACACTTGGAGTCGCATGCCCCATACGAAAGATCCTAACTCCCGGACGACACCATCTCATGAATGCTCTTTTCGATAAAATCGTGAAAACACCTAAGTCAAAAAACGGTCGGAGAAGGTCTAAAACTCGGCTAAAGGCACACTCGCGATTTTATTTGAAATCGAGCCCATATTTAATGACAGTTCATCTTTTATTTTGCATGAAGGGATAAATGTTAAGTTCAAAAGATAAATGTCAAGATCGGAAGATAAATGTTAAGTTTCCAAAGATAATCATGAAGATCGAGGGATAAAAGGAATATTTCCGCGAAGCGATAAAATAGACCGAGGGCAGAAGGGGAAAGAGCAAACCGCCTCTAAAGGAGTATATAAGTACTTTGAGGGTGAGGATGCAAGCAGACCCGAAAATTCTCATTCAGAGCAAACATAGGACTTAGGGAAATTAGGCATATTTTTATTTTATTGTTATCAAGCTGCGACTCAACTAGGTTATTCAGGTCTTACGAGGTTAGAACGAGGAACTCGCCGACAGCTCTTTATGATAAGGCTTTGCATGTTGTAACGCTCAAACCACATATTTGGAATAAGTTCCTCTTTGTTCTCTTTTTGTCTTTACTAAATTCATCGTTATATTGTCGTTCTTATTGTTTGGTTGCTTGACGTTTTAGGCTTAGCAGAAATTCGGGACCTCTGGGAAAGCTAGGTTTACCTTGCCTTCCTAAATCAACAAAAATTGACAGTGCGAATTTCGGTTCCCACAGTTTGGCGCTAGAAGGAGGGGGGTCTCGGATTACCTAACTCGAAAAACCACAAAATGTTTGAGACATAATATGCCTAACGAAATAGACAGTGGTATTATCTCCTTCAAGGAAAGAGCAACGACCAAACCTACCAAACCTCTCAACGATTTCCTTGTCATTGAGCTCACAGTCCAAAATAACGATGTCACGAGGATATTGCTCGACACCAGAAGCTCGGTCAACATCGTCTCTAAAGACACACTCGAGACAATGGAAGTCAACCTATCCGAAAACACGGAAGATCCAAACCCGTTAGTAGGGCTTTTGGGTGAAGCTACCATTTCTCTCAGCACAATTAACCTCTCGGAAAAAACCAGTAGTGTGTCAAAAATTTTGGAGTTCCTGGTCATCGATTGACCCACATCCTACAACGCAATCGTAGGAAACCCATGATTGAACTCAATGCAAGCAATCCCATCGACGTACCACATGTGCCTCCAGTTCCCGACCCCTCGCGGAATAGAGAACATAGGGGGAGATCAGAGGATCTCGCGAGTTTGCTTCACTGCAGAGTTAAAATGGAAGAATCCGTTAGTTGAATTTCCGCCCAAAAAGAAAAAGAAATCGTCTACCGTTGACAATGCCCCAGAACAGGACGATACTGAAATCTTTTGCAGTCGCGAAAAGCAGAAGCTTTGGAAGGGAAATGAGAACCAACCTGCGAGCATGTTGTCTCGGTATGCTTAGAAGAAGCGTTCCCAGATCGTTGCATAGTGATCGGTGAGAACCTGAGCAAATCTCTGAAAATCGAGCTTGTAGCTTGTCTGAAGGAGAATTTTCACATATTTGCATGAGCCGCCGAGGGTATGCCAGGGATTGACATCAACGTCACATGTCACGAGCTCAACGTTGACCCGACTTTGAAGCCCTTCAAACAAAAGAGACAAAATTTGGGATCAGAACGCGCCGGAGGTCAACGACGAGGTCAAAAAACTCCTCAAAGTTGGGTCCATAACAAAGTTCAGGTATCCCGATTGGCTCGCTAACCCAGTAGTTGTGAAAAAAGAAGAACGGGAAATGGTTGGTCTGCGTTGATTTCACTGATCTCAATAAAGCATGCCTAAAGGATAGCTTCCCACTGCCACATATCAACCACTTAGTCGAAGCAACGGAAGTGAACAAACTAATGTCCTTTATGGATGCCTTCTCTGGGTACAATCAGATTAGAATGAATACCGACGATCAAGAGAAGACCGCATTCATAACTGACCGCGACACTTACTGTTACAAGGTAATGTCATTCGATCTCAAAAATGCTGGCGCAACTTATCAATGGCTCGTCAACCGTATGTTCTCTGAACAGCTCGGAAAAACAATGGAGGTGTAAATCGACGATATGCTCGTAAAATTCCTCGAAGAACAAGATCATATCGCCCATCTCCGAGAATGCTTTGAAAGGCTAACCTCCACAATATCAACTGAACCCCGCGAAGTGCAGGTTCGCTGTGGCATCAGGAGAATTCTTGGGGTATCTCGTGACGTACCGTGGGTCGAAGCTAACCCAAAAAAATTACCGCGCTGATCAAAATGGCATCTCCGAAAACAAAACGAGGGGTACAGAGATTGACCGGTAGGGTGGCAGTGCTAAACAGATTTATCTCACGATCGCCAGAAAAATGTTTGCCCTTCTACGACACTCTGAAGGGGAACAAGAAATTCAAATAGACCGAAGAATGCGAAAAGGCTTTCCAACAGGTGAACCACTACTTGGCCACTCCCCCGGTACTCACAAAACCTGTAGAAGGAGAACCGTTGTTCCTGTACATCGAAGTATCAAACACGGCAGTAAGCGCCATCCTTATCCGAGAAGAACCCAGCGAGCAAAAGCCGATCTTATTCGTAAGTAAAACTTTACTCGACGTATAGACGCGCTATCCAATGATGGAAAAACTGGACCTTGTTGTGGTAATGTCAGCACGAAAGTTCAGGTCATACTTCCAGTCCCATACGATCATAGTACTCACGTCATTTCCACTGCAGGCTATCTTACATAGTCCCTGTCAATCTAGGAGATTAGCGAAATGGGCAATCGAACTAAGCGAGTACGACATCGAGTATCGCGCGAAGACTTGTGCAAAATCACAAGTACTCGCGGATTTCTTGGTGAAACTGCCTATGGGATGCACATCCAATCAAGAAACCGAATCGAACTGGACCCTCCACGTTGACGGATCCTCATCCAAGCAAGGTTGGAGGATTGGAATCTGACTCATGTCACCAACCGGGGAAGTACTGGAACGATCGTTTCGACTAATCTTCCACGCCTCAAACAACGAAGCTGAGTACAAAGCCCCGATTGCAAGATTACAATTGGCACAAAGCTTAAAAATACGCAACATTCATTCCTATTGTGACTTCCAACTTGTGGCAAGCCAATACAGCGGGGAATACGAAGAAATAGACAAAAGAATGGACGCTTACTTAAAAATCGTTTGAGATTTAGCTCAAAGTTTCGACAAGTTTGCACTCACCCGGGTCCCAAGAGCCGAAAACGCTCACGCTGACGTCCTAGCCGCCCTAGCATCCAGTTCGGATCCAGGATTAAGCAGGGTGATTTCCGTAGAATTTATAGAACATCCTAGCATCGGAACACCCATTGTCATAAACCTAATCGACTCTCCCAACGGCGATACCGATGAAGTCGATGACCAAGCCACACAAGAGTCCGGGCGGATAGAATATGGATTCGATGAACCTTGGACGAAGACAATCCTTGCGTACATTGCCTACGGAAAACTCTCCGCAGAAAAATGGGCTGCCCAAAAGATTAAAATCCAAGCCGCGCGATACGTATTGGTTGATGGAGAACTATACAAGTGGAGATTTTCAGGGCCACTCATGACCTGCGTTAAAGGAGAAAAGGCACGAAAGATAATGGCAGAGGTCCATTCTGGGTCTTGCGGAAATCATTATGGTGGAAGATCTCTCGCAATCAAAATCAAACGCCATAGACATTATTTGCCGACAATGATCAAAGATTGCGAGAACCTTGCGCGAAAATGCGAAAAGTCTCAAAGGCACACCCCTACTATCCATCAACCGGCAGAGGTCCTCTCATCAATCTCGGCACCACACTCGTTCATGAGATGGTCAATGGATATATTCGGACCATGCATAGGTCAAAACCAAAAAAAGATTCCAGCTGGTCTTGACATATTTTTCTCAAAATGGGTGGAGGCAGACTCCTACGCAAGCATTAAGAACGCCCAAATCATAAATTTTGTATGGAAAAAAATTGTTTGCAGGCACGGAGTCCCATACGAAATCGTAACAGACAACGGGTCTCAGTTTATTTCGACCAGATTCAAGGCCTTCTGCAAAAATTGAAAATACGACTAACAAAATCAACCCGAAGATACCCACGATGCAACAGCCAAGACGAAACTACTAACAAGACCATCCTTGACGGACTCAAAAAACGTTTGGCCGCCAAGAAGGGTTGATGACCGAAGAACATGAAGGATTCCTGTCGTATACGGATCAGAATGCATGATCCCAGCGGAGGTCAAGTTTCACGGAGTACGCAGAAGGTTCCTCCCAGAACGACAAGAGTCAAACAATCTGATGCTGCTTGACGAGCTCGACCTGATCAATGAACGCCGGGACCAGGCCCTTATACGAATCTAAAATTGTCAACAGTCGGCCAAAGAGTACTATAACGCTAACGTGTGCAGCCGCAAATTCAAAGAAGGTGACCTAGTCCTTTGAAACTTTTTCCTGAACACCGTCGAACAAAACGCTGGAAAACTCGGAGCAAACTTGGAAGGACCATACAAAGTAATAAAAGTCGTCCGACCAGGGTCGTACGAAATCGCGAATATGAAGGATATCGAAATTCCGAGAACTTGGAATGTGATGCACCTCAAGAAATACTACCACTAAACAATGTTTTGAACTGAACTACGAGACGGCTTGATCCTTGAAAAGGGTACGTAGGCAGTTCGTCGCAAGACAAGCTCAGCTGTCCCCCTTATAAAAAAACGGGTGGAGTGGGTACTTACACGTATACTCGTATACTCCCAAGAATTCAAAAGAACCCGCTTCCAGATTCGGCACTTTCGAAACTTTAAAAAAAAATAATAATAATAGTAACACAGCAAAAAAGCTCCCAAATTCATCCTTCGACGAAGCGAGACGTCGCTAACACTCGAATGAACACTTTTTGTCAAAGGTTTCCAAAAAGGAAATGCTCACTCTAAGAAGAGTCCATATGCGACTATAAAACGCACGCACCTTCTTACCACACATCATTCGTAAAAAAAAATCAAAGAATGGTGGTATCCACCGATAAGTTTGTCGCTGTTCACTATAAACTCTCGAACCTCCTAAACAGACTAGCCATCTCGTAGAGATAGCTCTCGAACACCCGACACAAGGGTAATAGTTCTATAAAAGAAATCCAAAATTTTGGCCAGCACTTTCGAGAGAAATTTTCCTCGAAGAGATAATCGATTCCTACCATACGAGTCACTTAAGCCGAGAACATATTGCGGACTCTAAAGCGGAATGGAATCAGGTCGAAAACGATACTGGAAACATAAGTCCAAGTAGTCACCGCACCCCCTAGAACTGTGCTTAGACCTAGGTCTTTCTCTAAACACAACACTCTAGTCTCTAACCTCTCAAGGCATGATATCGAAAAGATACGAGAACCTAAAAGCATGTCTCTTCGTCCATATCTAATCGCTCTAGAAACTTTAGGAACAACGCAAACGAATAGGATGATCAGCATAAGAATTAGAGAACGATATGACAACTCGTATCCCCCCCCTCTATACTTAGAAATCTACTCTAACCCCTTCACCCATAGCAGTTCTATATATAACCTTGAAAAACAAGAAACAGAGTTCATTTAAAAAGAAAAAAGTTGCAGAAGCGACTGGGATACAAAGCCACAAGAGGCCAGTCTCGAGACAAAAACACGGCCACACTCGGCCAGATGAAAACACAAAAAAATAACATTAAATAAACAAAGTCTCATACGAGACTGCGAACTCAGTCATCCTTCGCACACGGAGCCTCACCTTCACCAATCACCCCCTCCGTACTCGGAACTGCCTCGCCTAAACCTTCCTCGGCTGTAGGACCCTGACCCTCGGTGGTGCGCCCTTGGATAGCACACCGGACAAAACAGACATGCATGGCTTGATCATGGGAAGCAGTAATGATATATGTTCATTGTTTGACTCGTATATTCTAAAACACGAGGCTTATACGCATTAAATTACTTAGAGAATGTTCTCAACTCAATTATGGAGCTCCTTGAAGAAGAATGAGATCAAATGGAGTTCAGATGTGGGAGTTATGCCATTTACAAACCAGATAATCTTCAGTTCTTGCGAATTCAGACATGTGCGCATTCAGGTGAGCTGGACCGACACTGCATTGGAACTGGATGAGCTAATTGAAACTATCTTGGATTATCTGAACACTCAAGTGATCTGTACTGACACTATCCTAGACGAGCTGAGCTGGATTGACACTCATTTTGATGAGCTGAGCGAGCTAGTTCGATCTTTTGAGCTAGTACGACCACCCGAGAAGATACAATCGGTCAACTCCCTTTCTGATGAACCAAGCCAATCTCTTAAAGTTTCTAAGTCATGTAATTGGGCTTGTTTTGGGCTGCATTTGGGCCGAAATGTGGATTCAAAAATTTCTATGGCTTACAACTTTGCCCAAGAACTAAACAACATATTCCTTGAAATATTTTCGACCAAGCAGTCAAAGGAGAGTCCCAATATAAGTCAAAACCATGTGGAAGACCAGATCTAGTCTCTGTTTTCAGTCAACACATTTATGTAGTCAAGTCTTTGTTTTTGGTCTTCTATTCCTTGTTTTTCGCACATTCTTCTTTGGATTTCTACAACTTGTAATCCTATAAATAGGGCCTAAGAGCCACAAAATAAATCATTGAGTTTTCCCCTTTTATTTGAGTTTATCTCTTTGTTCTTTGTTTAGAACACTTCTTGTGTCTTGTTGAGTTTTCTCCAAGTAAACATTCTCTATTTCGTTGGACTTGTGCGTCATATCAAGCAAAGTTTAGAAACCGTTCTTTTGTTGGAATTGTGTGTCATATCAAGCAACAACTGAGGTCTGGTAGTATCAAGATACTTTATGCCCCTCTTGTGTCACCATTCGATCCACCAGTTCTTCCTTTGGCGAGTTTATATCCCCTTAGACCGATTGAGTGATCTTGTTTGTATCTAGGACGTATCAAGTGGTATCAGAGCCACTCAACTGGTACTATCTTTTCATCTTCTCATCTTAAATTTCTAAAACACTTTCTATTTCTATCTCAAATCCGGGCCACTATCTTACCTATCGCCATTCTTCGATAAAAAAATCTATCAAAAAAAAGAGAAATCAAAAGTTTGATTTATTTGGCTAGGTGGTGGAAGAGAAATCCTGCTGGCTGAGGAGAAATACAGCCCTGGAGTGGTTAATACGGATTTCAAAATCAGTTCTTTTATCTTTCTATTTTGTGTTCATCTCTTATTTACTTGGAGAAAACATTGAGTTACTTGATTTGTTCTCTTAGAATTTTGAGAGGAGACTCTTGAGTGACTACTAAAATCTGAGAGAAACACTTGAGTGGGTGAGATTAAAAACTTGAGAGAGTGAGGATTTTTATCTGCTAACCTTTTGTGTTGAGTAATTTTCAGGATAAAGATGTGTGGTCTTCACAACAAAAGTGGCAAAGAAACATCCAAACGACAAGCTATTTCTCAAACTTCATCTCAAAATTTGTTGAATATTTTTGATGAATTTGTTACTTTGCAGGAGAGCCCAACCCTAAAAAAACACAAGAGATTCCAAACAGGAGGTGCAGAGAGTAGTTTAAACGATCTAGAGATGAAGCTGATCAAAGGAGGCTTTTTCGTCGGTTTGATGTCCAAGAGATCTGTGACAAACGTGAGAAAGAGATGATGAAAGCACTTGAGGAAGTCAGAAAAAGCCACAAGAAGAGCACAACCACACACGTGCACCAGTAGCTGAATCATCAATATTCATCAGTGAAGAACCCAAAGGTAAATCTGAAAACAACTTTGAGAGCTAAAAGATTTTTTCAGATTCTTTACCCATTTTTGATGAATATGATGAAGAGCTTTTGGAAAGTTTGATCATTTTTGAGGATGAATGTGATCTTTATTCTCCAAAATCTGATTTTATGTTTGATGATGAAGAAACTAATGGACTAACCTGTTTTGAACTGGAGCATCCGAGTAGTCGTGTTCTAGTTTCACAAGATTTTGAGGAAGAGCCATTCGACTACCCACAACAAGGACCATTGCTTGACACTAGGAAACCCAAGGACGATGATCTAGGTCCCATATTTAATGAGGAAGACGAACTTGGTCCAATCTTTGATTAGGAAGCATAAAGCATAACATCCAACAACATGGAGAACCATCTTTGCTTTAATTCCGACACAGCTCATACTCATTTGTTCAGAAAGCACTGTGAGGAGTCTGATTTGATTAATTCTCTGCCTGAATTGTTTGTTAAGATCAGTTCTCAAGATGTGAAACGTTTTGGTTTTGAAAAATTAAAAGAATTTCGTGTTTCAGATTCTGTTTTCGAAAACATGTTTAATTCTTTTAAGGGAAAATTGTATATTTAGAACAGAAAATTAGTAGATTGTCCTTATGCCATAATATCAATGATAAGTTCTCCTATTAGTATAATCTTTTCTATAAACCCAATTAAGTCCCTAATCCAAACCCTAATTGATTTTTGTTATTTTAATTATTAAAAAACTTAAAATTAAAAAAATATTAATTAAAAAAGGGGGCAAAATCGTTTTACCCCCAAATCCCCTTTCTACGAATCGTAATTTCCCACCCACCCCTCCTTTGTCGATAGAGAGAAGAGTCGACTCCTAGTCACCGGCTTGTCAGAGGTCGTCGTCGCCGGTGCTCCTCCTTCCCGATAAGACTCCGATGGTGTTCTTCTTCTTCTTAATTGAAGTCTTAGAGACCTCTAGCTTCTTCCGCGTCTCATTCTCCAGTGAATCGCCGAACACTGAATCTCGTGCCTCGCCGGAAATTGAAGCTTGTGTCTTGCCGCTCTGCAATATACACACTCTCATCTCTAGTTTAAGCAAAACAATCGAAATTTTCAGGTTTGTAGAAGCACTTGTGATTTTTTTCATGTCTTTGTATCGTTAATTTGAGTCTTTTTAGTTATAGTTTGAGTGTGATGGGTTTCAAATTTAGTTTTTGTGAATGATTTGGGTGTTTATGGTTTCATTCTTTTGATTTTTGTCATCAATTTTGCTATTAAAGTTTCAGGCTTGTGTTGACATATTTTCGTAACAATTTCATCAGCTTTGCTATTAAAGTTTCATTCTTTTTGATTTTTTGTCATCGATAAGTTATCAAAGTTTCATACTTGTTCATCTTTCTCATATGTTATGGTTTAATTTTTTTTTGTGGCCACCGATTTTGCTATTAAAGTTTCAGGCTTGTGTTGACATAGTTCGGGTTAAAGATGATATATTGAACTTGTATCTGGTTGTGTGTGAGACAACTTGGAAAGAAATTGTTACATATTCATCGACTGCAGAGAATAGGTTTCGACGGTTACACCGATGCGAAATCGCAATAGATGTAAGTCCATGTTTTGATTTCGTGTTGCAGATTAAACCATACTATATCACTTAGATTTACAGTTCAAAAGACATACTGGCTTATTTTTGTTTCTATTGTGATAGAGAAAAACCGAGAATCAACTATTTAAATGGATTGATGAAGCTTTGCTTGACGAGATACGGATGGTGGATGCGAAACATGAGAGGGTTGCTGAATGGATTAGTAAGTTTGAAGAAAAGTGTATGGAAAAGGTGAAGTCCGAGATGGTTAGAGTTGAACATGAGATGTCCGAAAAGCTCAAAGAGAAGGTGAATTTGGAGATTGGTAGAGTTGCACAGGAGATGAAACAGAAGCTAAAGGTTGGGACGGTGGCAGTGGTATTTGTTGGAGCACTCGTAGGAATATGGACTTCTTACTGTCTGAGAAAGTTCTAGTTATTGGTTGCTTGTTGTCTGAGTTTGATGTATTCAGAATCGCTTAACTTTGCAGTATTGTTTTCATTATAATCGCCTAATACACACTCAATTACTTCTTGTTTACAACAGTTCTTTGATTATAATCTGCTTCACTTCACAATCTATTACTATAATCAACAGATAACATTGAGAAACGCAAGGAATAATTGCATAAAATCAAGTAAACCATATCCAAGAACAAGAAAATCAAAAAGCAAGAAAAACAAGAAAATCAAGTAACCAACACCACAAGAAAATCCAAAACACATACATTACTAAATAGCTCTGTCACATGTAGACCTGTTATGTCCCGATTCGCCACATCGACTGCACATGCGCCTCTTGCTTCCTTGAGCTCCTTGCAATGAACGGATCATGTCTTCAACTGTCTCATATCTGTGTTTTTTTCTTCTTCCTGCTCCTCTTCTTGATTCAGGAGGTAGCACATTAGCATTCTGAATATTATCAGGAACAACCCAGCTATCCTCAGGAACACCTATTGGATTGATGGTTTCTCGATAAGCTGTTCTCCAAGTGGAAGTCGTGTACATGTCATCCGTTAGTCAAGATGGGGCACGACCAACTGTTAAACCAGCCTTGATTGCGTGTCTACATGGGATTTTCAGTATGTCGTATTTCCCACATGAACAGGTTCTTCTGTCCAAATCAACCAGGCAGTCTATTGTATCTCCACAAACCAAAAACGATTCTCGTTAACTGGCTGGACAAGAAACGTTTTACCCTTCATAATCCGTCTATCTATCTTTTTCTCGATGGCAATAGTTAATGGTTTTGAGTGCTTCCTGCTTTTTGTGCGGCGTTCGAAGAACCAACGGGTAAGCATTTCTCTGATGCTATCCAACAAAGGAATGACTGGATACTCTCTTGGTGAACGCAAAGCAGAGTTTATTGATTCAGTCGGGTTTGTAGTCCTGATGTCATACCTGAAGCCTGGAAACTGACAGCGAGCCCACTTCGAAACATCTGCTTTTGTTAAATAGTTTCCAATGGCTGGACTAATATTGCACACGGCTTGGAAGCGCTTCTGAAAATCGACAACTCTATAAGCTTTAGAAGCTTTTGCAATCAACCCAACCACTCCCTTTCCTCTGTAATCTGTGACCACATTATTCAACAAATGGTGAATGCAAATTCCATGCTGAGAAAGAGGATACACATTCTCAAGCCCCTTACAAAGTGAGTTATTTCTGTCTGACACAAAAGCAAGAGAACGCTCGTCCGGAACAACAACCTTTAGTTGTCTGAAAAACCAATCCCATGAACGATCATTTTCTGAGTCCACAACCGCAAATGCTATAGGATACAAGTTGGAGTTTCCATCTAAAGCTGTCGCAACAAGTAATACTCCTTTGTATTTGCTCTTCAAAAATGTCCCATCAACAACAACAACTTTTCGCATGGCTGTGTGAAAACCTCGTACTGATTGCCCAAACGAAACAAAGAGAAATCTGAATTTACCATCAACATCAGTTTCATAAAAGGTGTGTGTTCCTGGATTAGCTTCTTTCAGCATGTGCAAGTATTTAGAATTTTTCCAAAACTCTGCTCGGGAATACCTCTAACCACATTAATTGCATACTCACGAGCATCCCATGCTAATGATTTTGATATCTCGCATCCATGATCCATTCTCATAATCTGTATGATATCATTAGTTTTGGGACCTTCTTTGACACCATTATACCTATGCATTATTAGACTCCCAATAGTTTTTGCAGAAGCTGTCCGACCCCCATTATTCATACTTGACGCAACACATGTATGATCCGCCACATATTTTTTGATTATGAAATATGTGGATCCTGATAATCCCTCAGCACGAACACTCCACTTACACTTGTTGTCCACGCATCGGATGTACCAAAGTTTTCTATCTGATTTCACAACTTTGTAATCGAAGTTATCCTTCATGGCTGACATTTCCAATGTTGCTTTCAACTTCGATTTGTTTTCAAACGTTTCACCCCTCTTCACAACATCAGTCAAAGAAAACCGAACACTCTTTCCACTGTCGGCTTCTTTTCCGGTTAACTCGACACCAGCATCTTCTTCCCAGTCGTTCGAGTTTCCATTGTCTTCAACATCTTTATTCGACTCAGATGAACAATCAATATCATCTCGAGGTGAAAACGAGGAAGGTTCACCTTGCTCACTGAAACGCAAGTTAGAATCCTCCTTATCCACTTCAATGTTGTCGTTGTTTCCATTGATAGGTGAAGTAGACACACATAACCTTGTCGAAGCTTTTCCACGTACATATGTAAGAAAATTTTGACTTGCCGATCATTGTCAATGGTAACTGGGGGACAATCTATTGAACTGATTAACTCCATAGGTAAATAGCTTAACTCAAGCTCGACATCGTTTTGGTCAATTCCAAAATCTTCAAAAGCCATAATTCTTAGATCTTCAAAGGAACTTGTCAATTCCACAACCAACACTCTTCCTCGTTTCTTCTTATCAACCGCAAATCCCCATCCTGTAAGGGGATCAAATTTCCAAACCCCACAAGAAGCATAGATATGCATCTTCTTCAACAAGAGATTCAAATTTGTTTGGTGGTTACAAAAAATTTTTCAAGGATCGTGAGATGAGGAAGAAGACCACGATTTTTTAAAAAAAATTAACTTAGGAAACACGAAAACTTAGGAAAATAGATTTACAATATATTCTCTTAACAGATTTTGGAGATATTTAAGGAAAATATATATTTCGAAACTGGCAGAACATACATTATGTTGTCCGTAGAATGAAGAGAAAACGGTAGTTTAAGTATTTTTTTGTAAATCTTCTGCGGTAGGATAAAGTATGTTAGTAGATTAGTAATTATAATATGGTAGGATATTGATTCATGGCAGATTTTCATTTTGTCTCTGTCTACCGTAGTTCAGAAATAAATAAAATGGTAGTCGTGTTTATTCTACAATAGTAGAATTATAACTATTGCTAAATTTATAATTCTGCTAGTAGCAGATATTCCGTAGTTAGCAGAATAGCCAATCTAAGTGGTCGTAGACCGTAGATAACCTTTTCTACCATCGGTAGATCAAAATATGAAATTGAGTTCCACTAATATTTATTCAACTAAAGTATTTTTCATATGATTGTCTCTTGTTTATATACATTTTGTGTATTTTTCATTATTTTTTGACTCTTAAAATAATTGATATGAATTTTTAAAGTTGGTTAAGGGTATCTAAGTCCAAATCTGACAAAAAAAAGATTTATGGCAAAGGGACAATGTACTTGTTTTTCTATTCCGTTTTGGCAATTTTTTCTTCTTTTAAAGTGTTTGAACCTAATGAAAGTTTTGATCAAAGATGTTTTCAAAAGAGCAATGACATCCATTCTGATCTTGTTTTAAGTTTTGATCATTTTTTGAAACATAGCAAAGGTTTTGATCATCTTTAAAAGTCATTTGAGCTTGTTTTGCAACAACCAGATTTATGTTTCCAAAAACCTTGTGATTCCTTTGTTTATTTTAAGGACAACGGTTTTGATCTGAGTTTTTCTAGTCATGAACTGATCACTAATGATTTGTTTTGTCCCACATGTACCTGGAAAGAGCTTATGGTTGGTAATTTGCAGGAAAAAAAATCACTTAGAACTGAAACCGATTTTTGTTGTGATTTTTTTTTTGAAACCCGCCCATTTTTATTCAAAATCTGATCTTGATCTTTTTTGTATTCTAAATCTGAGAAATTTGTGCATGTTTTTAAATTGTGCTTTAGAAACTATGCAATCACGTGCCTTGAAACCCTTTTGGTCATTAATTCTTATTTTGATGTGAATTTTGAAAGGCTGAAACAAGTGCTACATATTCTTGAGAAAGAAACTTTGGTTTATGATCTAAACCGGCCCATAACTTGCACATATGATCCTGGTGTTTTAATGTTTTTTTGAGTGCCCAGGATAAAAAGGTTCATCCTCAGAAAATAGAAAGCATTGATCGTGTTTATCAGCTGAGATTTGGAGACGCATGTACGCAAAGAAAATGCCATCAATACTCCAAGGAAGTTTCTTTCCAAAATTTCCCTTCACTAAATTTTACATTTTCTTTAGATTCTTTTTGCCTGATTCATTTCCTTTTGATACAGATAAAATGGATTTGAAGTCAACTCCTTTTCAAGAGGGAGGGAATGATGCGCCCTTGGATAGCACACCGGGGAAACAGACATCCATGGCTTGATCATGGGAAGCAGTAATGATATATGTTCATTGTTTGACTCATATCTTCTAAACCACGAGGCTTATACGCATGAAATCACTTGAAGAATGTCCTAATCTCAATTATGGAGCTTCTTGAAGGAGAATCAGATCAAAAGGAGTTCAGATGTGGGAGTTATGCCTTTTACAAACCGGATGATTTCCAGTTCTCGCGAATTCAGACAAGTGCGCATTCAGGTGAGATGGACCGACACTTCCTTGGAGATGGATGAGCTAATTGACACTGTCTTGGAGGAGCTGAATACTCAAGTGGGCTGGACTGACACTATCCTAGACGAGCTGAACTGGATTGACACTCATTTGGATGAGTTGAGCGAGCTAGTTCGATCTTCCGAGCTGGTTCGACCACCCGAGAAGATACAATCGATCAACTCCCTTTCCGATAAACCAAAATAATCTATTCAAGGATCTAAGTCATGTCCATAGGCCAAAACTGCCATAAACTCTAAGGAAAATATGCTTGATGAATGGGCTTGTTTTGGACTGCATTTGGGTCGAAATGTGGATTCAAACATTTCTATGGTTTACAACTTTTCCCAAGAAGTAAACAAGATATTCCTTGCAATATTTTCGACCAAGCAGTCAAAGTAGAGTCCCAAGATAAGTCAAAACCTTTTGGAAGACCAGATCTAGTGTTTGTTTTCAGTCAACACATTTTATGTAGTCAAGTCTTTGTTTTTGGTCATCTATGCCTTGTTTTTAGCACATTCTTCTTTGGATTTCTACAACTTGTAATCCTATAAATAGGGCCTACGAGCCACGAAATAAATCATTGAGTTTATCTCTTTGATCTTTTTTTTTAGAACACTTCTTGTGTCTTGTTGAGTTTCCTCCAAGTAAACATTCTCTATTTCGTTGGACTTGTGCGTCATATCAAGCAACGTTTAGAAACCCTTCTTTTGTTGGACTTGTGCATCATATCAAGCAACAACTGAAGTCTGGTAGTATAAAGAGACTTTTCGCCCCACTTGTGTCACCATTCAATCCACCAGTTATCCCTTTCGCAAGTTCATATCCCCTCAGTCCGATTGAGTGATCTTGTCTGTATCTAGGACGTATCACTCGGTGTCACCCGAGCAGAGTGGGGGGACACACTCAGATTTCAGGTCTACGAGTATCAGGTCAAAGTTTGCATCCTCGTCTACTAACTCCGCTCTGCGAGCAGAAAGCTTGGCCACCTCAGTTCGTGGGGACGGAGGCACATGACCATGAAACAACCGGACTTGTTGCATCCCTCCATCGACGCTTACCAAGGCCAAGTCGCTGACGTGGACAACCACCAATGATTTAGGGAGTCAGTGATCCTCGCCATATGGGTCCAAAACTCGGCACGAACGACCTACTTGGCCTCGTAGATCGCACCAACCGATGATTTCTCCCCACTCTTGATCTTACGCTTTTGTTGGCGCAATCCTGAAGACTTAGCCACTTTTGCATCTTTCACTTTAAGCAAAGAGCTAGCGGTCTTCCCAAGATCCCGCTCCAGCTCGCCAACCCGAGACTCAAATTGAGCTATCTCGAGGGAATGAGCATCCTAGATGACCTTCAACCTCCCTTCGAACTGCGACGATCTCTCTCATGACTCCGCCAATTCCTTAGGAAGACGGCCGGCTTCCAACCCACATTCACTGATCATCCCACTGATCAACGAAATAAAATGTGAAAAAAAGGAAAAGGGGGGTCAAGAACCGGTAGACGCACGGAAAGAAAAAAAGGATGAAAAAGGAAGAAGATTTTTCCATAACACACCTTAGCACGATGTCTGGAGTCCATAGTAGGCCGAGGATAAATCTCAGGCTCCTTGGTACACCTCCTCTTCTTGGCCGCGTCAGGATTAGCACCAGATCTCTTACGACCCTTCGACATAGGAGCCGAAATCGTGTTAGGTGCGGCCAATCCTAAGACTGTTGCACTCTTCGTTGGGGGAGGAGGCATCGATTCCTGAACATGTTTCACATCAACGACGCAGACCGGGGTCGTAGAGGAGCCCGACGGCTAGACCTCGGACACCAATGCATGCGCGGTGATCTCTCCTCTAGTAAGAACAGCATCGCGCACCGGAGGAGCCTCGGGAGTAAAGGAATCAGCTGGAGCCGCAGATCTTGGAGGCATGTCGCGTATAGGGTTCACAATATCCTCGGTCTCTCGATGAGCCAACTTGTTCTGGAAAGAGAGAAATTATGTAATATGAGCTGGGACAGCTCCGGTGGTAGGAAGATCCGGCGAATTTGCACCAGCAGCGTTGCTCATCTCGACATCACCGCTCCTCTGAAAGTTGCTAGAAGAGCACATTTCGGCGGAATGGAAAACTTCTAAGAGAAAATGCAAAGCAAACTTGAGAAAATGAGAGATTGTGGAGAGAATGAGAAATGGGAGGCTATATTTATAGAAGAAACAAAAGTTGAAAGATTTTCTGCAGTAAATAACCGGAAAAAAAAACTTTTCAAGAAAATCAATTTTTACCGCAGATTCCGATTAACACCCTCACTTGCCCCGCAAGAATCGTGCTCGAAACTTGCGAGCTGGGGGCTAACTTCTGGGGTCAAAAAAGGTACTCTCGAAATCAACATCTAAAAATTGTGTTTCCATACGAATGCGGTCTCGATACCATCTCGATGAAAGTTTCCAAGCCAAAAACTTGAAAGAAAGGAATACTAAACCAACCAAGCAGTCCAAATCGCCGAACGGGCGAGTTGAGCAACGTGGGCCGACCAACTCGCTCGTTCGGCGAGTTGGACAGCATGGGCCGGCCAACTCGCCGAACGGGCGAGTTGGCTCAAACAAGGAAACCAACTCGCCCATTCGGCGAGTTGGATCAATCAATTCATTTTCAGCTCATCCTCGTAACTACCTCTTTTGGAACTGATCGAACTTATTGAGATTGACGTTGGAACTTTACTGAAAGAACTCGTTTCCTCGTGAAAAGATCGGGTCGATCGTGTTTGACGATAACGGTTAACTAAACACCTGGAGTCGCATGCCCCATATGAAAGATCCTAACTCCCGGACGACATCGTCTCAGGAATGCTCTTTCGATAAAATCGTAAAAACGCCTAAGTCAAAAAACGGCTCGAGATGGTCTAAAATTCGGCTAAGGCCCACTCGCAACTTTATCCGAAATTGAGCCCAATATTTATGACGGTTTATTTTTTATTTTTCAGAAGGGACAAATTTTAAGTATGGAAGAGAAATGTCAAGATCGGAAGATAAATGTTAAGCTTCCAAAGATAATCATGTAGATCGAGGGAAAAAAGGAATATTTCTGAGAAGCGATAAACTTGATCGAGGGCAGAAGGGGAAAGAGCAAAGCGCCTCTAGAGGAGTATATAAGGACTTCGAGGGTGAGGATGCAAGGGGACACAAAAATTCTTACTCAAAGCAATCATAGCACTTAGGGTAATTAGGCATATTTTTGTTTTACTTGTTATTGAGCTGCGACTCAACTAGGTTATTCAGATTGTTACTAGGTTAGAAGTAGGAACTTGCCGACGGCTCTTTCTGCTAAGGCTTTACCTATTGTAACCCTTAAACCATAGATTCGGAATAAGATCCTCTTTGCTCTCTTTCCGTCTTTACTAAATTCATCGTAATATTGTCGTTCTCATTGTTTAGTTGCTTGACGTTTTTGGCTTAGCAGAAATCCGGGACCTCTGGGAGAGCTAGGTTTACCTTGCCTTCCTTAATCAATGAAAATCGACAGTACAAATTTTGGTTCCCATAGAGTTCACTGCAAAACTGGAAAAGTTCAGAGCCCTTTGGTCTGAACTAGATATGCTAGACCTCAATCTATTGATCCGAATGTGTTGAATGAAAGAAGGGAGTAAGACAAGGTGTTTGATCTTCTCTTGACCCTCAATCCTACCTTGAACGACCTTATCAAGCATATACTAAGGTCTGAGAAGCTTCATAAGCTTGAAGAAGTGTGTTACCAAGTCCAAAAGGATTGTTTGAAGCCAAAGAGATCACACTCCTTGCTTCTCAAGCTGAAGCTTATCCTCAGTCCAACAAGGCGGTTTATGTGGGAACCGAATTCACAC
>CAJHQP010008935.1:0-24632 GCA_905132765.1 Moricandia arvensis
TGCTATACGTTTGCCCATCGCTCTCAAATTGTCATGTAAGTTTAGCGCGTGGGGACCGTAAGGATTTCTAAATCTAACTAGGTCTTATGCTTCAAATATTTTTATTTTAGTTGATCAGAGGTAAAAAATTATTATAGCTTAGTAATATACTTAAGATTATAAGTTGCTAGATAAAAAGAACACGTAACGAAAAGATGGTATTTTGATTAAGAAATTCTTTAGTTCTTCAATTTCTCTTTGTTTTAAATTTGTATTTTTGATAATCTTTTAAATTTGTTATATTATTTTCATATACAATGTGTATTTTCTATTTAGTTTAGCTGTGTTGATCTTAAACATTTTATTGTTTTGGTTTGTTTTATCATGAACTTATAGTTGAGTATTTTGGTATTTTTAATTGAGAATTGTTAAAGGAATATGGTCTACTATGTTGATTTTAACTCCTCTTGTTTTAATTTTTCTATATTGATGAACTTTATGCATCTATATTATATTTAATATCTTAGTAATGTGTGGATATAGAAGAATATATTATATGTATTTTAATTAATAAAATTTGAAAAAAGTTCTAAGCTGTGACATGGAGAGAAATGGTTGGATATTTGATGGTATATTAAAAAACATGTTGTTATAATGATTTCTTAGTACTGTATAAAGATTGATAAAAGAAATACTGTAAGAATTTACGAAAGATCGTTTTGGGAATGATCCGAAGTTGTATGTCTCCATCTCTTTGCTCAGTTGTGTCGTACGTTTTGAAATTTCAGGGAATAAAATATTTAAGAGTATTTAAAGCATTTCCATCCATTAAAACCCACTTGTGGTTCTTAATTTTTTTTTCTTATTAAAAAATTAAAATTAAAAATGAATCAATCATGGGTCGCCACGTGTCAGTGAACCGGTTTTTAATTTAGGAATTTTGAAACCAGTTCTTAAGAAAAGTGGTGGGGCTCATCACTATTAAGAACCCCCTAAAAACCCTCCAATGGAGGTGGTCTTAGAGCATCTTTAACCTAGGAACCCCATTAGAAGTTCTTATTTATTTTTATTTTTTTTTCTTCTAAATTTTTTTTTAAATTAAAAACGAGTCAATCGCGGATCGCCACGTGTCTGTGAAACCTGCAAATAGTAAAAAAACTCAACCAAAATGAATTTTTATTTAGAGACTTTATAAACCATCTTTTAAATTTTGGTAGACCCTTGTGCTCATCCTTGTCTTCGGTTGCGACGGCTGAATTCCTTTCGGTTCGGTGAATTTCCCGGCTCGTTGTTTCAAGGATGTGGGGCTTTGGTCCTTCTGCACCGGTTCTTGGAGGTTTGTTAAGTAAAATTTATCTTCTTCCTCCTGGGTTCTCTGTTGTTTCTCTTTGCTTATCAGGTGTGTTCCGGAGCTGGTTCAAGAGTTTCAGAGTTTCCTCTCAATAAGTTTGTCTGTGGTGTGCGCTTATCTCTTTCCTCCTCCTGCTATGGCTTCATTTGCATTTGCTTTTGTCTAATGTTTCTAGGTTTCTGCTGATTCTGTTCTTTAATCTTGGGTGTTTTAGTTTAATTTTGGCTCCAGAAAATTCAAGTAATTCTGCTGGCTGTTGTCTCTAGGAACTTATGTTCTAGCTAGCTCTGTGTATCAAAATCGTATCATACCCCTGTAAGTTTCCTTTGGATGAATGATGAATGATCCTTTAGAGGAAAGAAAAAAACTTGGTAGACCCTCACCTTTTAACAGACCATAAATTTTTTTTAAGAGCTTAAAATAGAGTTGCTCTTATGATTCACTCAAAGTCCTCAATACAAGCCCATATAAATAGAAAAAATATCATCCACTTAAAAAAAAAATTGATTCAGAATTAAAAAAAAAACCTAGAGCTGGATCCGCTCACCGAGCGGATGTTAATTTAAATCTTGTTTCATGATATAGTTATATGTTTTTACATGATGATATACTATATATAAAAATATACTTATCTTAATTAATTAGAAATAAATATAAAGTCAACAAACGTAATATAGTTATTCATTTGTAACCGTCAATTTTATAATAAAATTTATATCCCGATAAAAATAATGTCATTTGTTTACATATGCGTTTTTGTCAATTAATAAAAGAATTAGTTGGAATATTTTTAACAAAAGTATAATATTATTTCTATATTATTCGTATATCTTATTAAAAACTTAGCACATGAAATCTATAATATAATTTTTTACTTAGGGGGTGTTAGTGGGAACAACATTTATAATGATTGTTAGAATTTTAAAAGTTTATAGTTATTGGCAAATTGATTCTAACATTCTTGTAAAATCAAATGTTATTGGGTTGATGATTCTTCAATGACATATAAAATCTATTGTTATTCAAAAAGTCTTGGTTTTAAAGATTCTTAATTCTATCAAAATCTTGTGTTATTGGAACTTAAATTCTTAACATTTTAACTCATAAAACAACTCTTTCAAAATGTTACATATATACTAAAGATTCTCAAAATCATTGTAGTATAATACTTTCATAGACTTTTTAAATATGAAAAACTCATTAGAACTTTTTATAAATTTAGCAATTCTCTTGATTTTAAAATCAATCAACTCTACGTAAATTAATCTCCCACTAACCCCCCCCCTTAGTTATTTATATTTTGTTTAATGATATTTTTAAACATATAGGTTATTTGAATACTTTTAGGTTCATATGAACCTACTTGGACCCGGAAGGATCAACTCAAACTCCGTCTAGAAATTTATATTATCTACATGTAGTTTAGTTTTAAAACAACAAAAAAAACGATATCAAAAAATTAATTTCTATTCGGATGGATAATTGGATTGCTATAGGCATTTCGAGTATGCTATATGTTTTCCCATCGCTCTCAAATTGTCACGTAAGTTTAGCGCGTGGGGACCGTAAGGATTTCTAAATCTCACTAGGTCTTATGCTTCAAATATTTTTATTTTAGTTGATCAGAGGTAAAAAATTATTATAGCTTAGTAATATACTTAAGATTATAAGTTGCTAGATAAAAAGAACACGTAACGAAAAGATGGTATTTTGATTAAGAAATTCTTTAGTTCTTCAATTTCTCTTCAAAGAGTCCATCAACCACTTAAACGCCAGCCTCCCCATAGATAATTCTCAAAATCTTCTAAATCCATCACTAGCCTTGCAGGACTAGCCCGTGTAGCGCATGAGAACTTTCTCCTTCAATGAAGCCAGTGTAGATGGCTAAGTATCCCAACCGCCTGTGATCATCCCAGGTTCTCAAATGTAATCACAGTTTAGACCATTGAGGTTTTCAAACTCTATCAGTGAAAACCTCACCGGTTATGGACCAACGAGACACCAAAGCTCATACTTCTTCTTGATGTCAAGCTGGTAACACATCATAAAATGTACCAGCCTTGATGCTCAAAAGAAAGCTCCATGAACTTGATGAACACTCCCAACATGGACTCCTTGAGCTCATTCCACTCATCATCATGAAGAGCTTCCTTTACAGCCGCAAACAACTTTTTGTCATTAATATGATAAGCAATGCTTTTCATTGGATGTGGCTCCTCTCCTAAGGTAAATACTCTCTTCGGGAGTTCTGGTAAATCCATTTCCAGATTGCAAAACAACGAAAAACCAACATCTCAACCACAAACCAAACACAAAAAGAGTAATAAACTAATTTCCTCTACTGGAAGATTTAAGAAGACCTCAGAAGACCTACTGGAAAACCTCAGAAGACCTATTGGAAGACCTTGGATCACCTACTAGAAGACCTCGAAAGACCTACTTAAAGTCTTCGAGTAAGTCTCGGAAGACTTACTGGAAGACTTTAAGTAGGTCTTTCGAGGTCTTCCAGTAGGTCATCTGAGATCTTCCAGTAGGTCTTCTGAGGTCTTCCGAGGTCTTCTTAAGTCTTCCAGTAGAACCCTAATCATCGAATACATATCTGAAAATTGTGTTAATCCTATAGCCTACAGATCCGAGGCGAAACCCTAATACATAAAATGATTACGAATCGGAAAAATAGATGAACTCGACGGGAAAGAGGAAGTTAGCATAATTACGGCACTCAAAGAATCGAAAAGCAAAGAGTAGACAAAAAGAGGAAGAACTTACCGGTTTCAGGCAGCGGAGGCGGAAAACCAAAACACCGACAGTTTCAGATCTGCAAATAAAAGACTCGGGTTAGTTTAACCTACTAAGATACTTTATATGAATGAAGGATAAACGAGATTCACCAGAAAACTAGCTTACCGGCGGTGAGAACGACGGAGAAACGAGATTCGCCGGGAATCGCCTATGAAAACGCCTCCGAGAGAGAAACGACTAGGGTTCTGTCTTTTTTTACCATAAAGTGTGAAAAATAGTATTTATATGTCCGGTTAGTATCTTGTTAGGTTAATGTAATTATTTCCGGTTTTGTTCAAATTGAAGGTAAAAATTAAGGTTTGGTCCGTTTCGGCAGACTTTCTAGTAAATCTTCTGACAAAAAAATACACTAGAAAACTTAAGTCTTCTAAACCCTAAACTTACTAAAGGCCGAGTATACTTTCCCAGAAGTCTTCTAAACCCTAAACTTACTAAAGGCCGAGAAGACTTTCCTAGAAGTCTTCTACTGCATTATTTGATAGAAGACTTTCCATTTTTCAAAATCCTAAACATAAATTACTAACCAAACAACAAAAATCACTTCATTAAATTTAAAATCACCTTATAAAGTATTAGTAAACACAAAACTATACATATATAAGTCAAATTTAGTTTTTTTTAAAAAAAATCCACAATCAAACCGTAAAAGCACATCTATACTATAGTATATGTTACCAAACCCTGAACCAAAAAATATCATCATTCAATCTACATTCACTCATCTAAGTTGAAAACAATTCAATTTTATTAAATCTAAATTTATATCACTTAAAAATGTATATAATTAGATGATTAGGATTTTTCTCCTACCAAAATATTTTATACGCAATTATTAAATTATTTTAAGATCTAATACACTAGATCTTATTGAAGACTTAAGGCTTCCACTGGAAAACTTATGGAAGACTTATTGGAAGACTTAACAATAGGCGGGAAACCTAAATTATTCTCAAATTTTAAGGGAAATAGTAGTTAAGTCTTCCAGTAAGTCTTCTAGTGCATTATATCTTCGAAATTTTAAGTCTTCCAAACCCCCAAAATCAAATATATTACTAAATCACATACAAAAACTTTATTAAACTTAAAATAAACCTAAAAGTATTTAATATGTACAAAACTAAACACATATGATCAAATTTAGTTTTTGAAAAAAAAAATTAAAATACCACAATCTAACCCTAAAAACACGTACAATACTATAACATAGTTACCAAACCCTAAACCAATATCATGACTAACTTACATTCACTCATCTATGTTGAAAACTATTCAATTTTAGCAAATCTAAATTTACATCATTTATAAATGTCTATAATTACAGTATTATGATTTTTTACTAATCAAAATATTTTTTTATAAAATTTATAAGTTATTTTTAAGATCTACATCCCTGAAAGTTTTTTCACTCGCAGGGTTATAATAGTAAACTGCAATACTGTTTTTTTGTTTAGTCATGAGGGGATATTTGTAATTTCACTAGCATTTTGAGTTACTTTTGCATTTGATTTGAGTTGAGATACACCTTTGCATTTGATTTGAGTTGAAGTACACCTTTGCATCTAAATCAAGTTTTGAGTCATATTTGACAAATTTCCCTTTATTTGTTTTGTCGATTAAAACAACAATAAACATAACTAAAATGATTTTTAAATTAATTTATATTAATCCACACACCCGAAAAATTTCCATTTTATATAACTTTAGTGTTTTAGCCATTCCTATAATATATAGATTAATATGTAAATATATTATTTTATGTATTTTTTATAAGTAATAGCCAATGCAAATTTAGTATGATAAATGTTGAAGAGTAAAAAAATATATAGCACCAAATTTTAAGGTGATGCATTCAGCAAGCTCAAGATGATGCATTCATCAAGCTCGAGGACAACCTAACTAATGTGAGATTTTTGGTACTTCAAAACTTCAATTAAAATTTGAGGTTGAATGTGATGTTTCTAACACATGTATATGTGGTATCTTAAATCAAGGAAAAAAAAACATATGGCTTAATTAAGTGAAAATCTTAGTGGGATTTTCTTGTACTATCCTACACATCACAAGGAACTGAATGCATTGGTAAAATATCTAGAAACATGGTAACCTTATCTTATGTCCACAGAATTTGTTGTCCATACAAAACAAGAGACCTTAAAGCATCTAAGAAGTCATACCACACTTTATACGAGACAACATGATGACTCGTCATCAAAAGTTCAAATAAAACATGATGACTCGAGTTCATCGAGACATTTCCATATTTCTTCAAATACAAGACGTGAAAGAAAAACATAGCTGATGATGGCTTGTTCAGAAGACACGCCCTAATCAGTACTTGAGAAGCTAAGGTAATGGGTTTGAGCACCTTATGAACATCTATAAGGCCAATCCTGATTTCCAAGAAGTATACACGTCCTATGGAAGATTCTACCAGCATGATGAGTTTCACTATAAACACAAATTATTGTATTAGGGGTAGGCGTTCGAGTACCCATTCGGGTTGGGGTCAAGTCTATTCGGGTTTTGAGTTTTTAAGGTTAAAGATTGTTGCTCCATTCGGTATTTATAAATTTTGGTTCGGATTCAGTTCAGATCTTTGCAGGTTTCGGTTCGGATAACCAGCTTAAATTATTTTATTTTTTAATTAAAAATTCATATATACTTTAAATTTCTCAAAATCTACAAAAAATAATAACATATAAACTAATGTTTGCCAAAATACCTAAACTTAACATAAAAATTGGTTTGGGTTGAATATTTGGATGGAGAATCAATAGATATTTTAGGTATTTAGGTGTTTTAAGTATTTTTAGCTACTTTAGATATTTAATTGTGACTTTGTTATATTTTCAAGTATTTTGGATAACTTCAAATATTTTATATATATTGGATATTTTTATAACTTCAAAATATTTTATATATCTGATTTAGATATATTCGGATATCCGAAATATTTCTGTTCAAATCGAGTTCAGTTCCAGTTCTATCGATACCAAAGTTTTGAACCCGTTTGGATATTTAACATTTTTTGGTTTGAGTTTAATAATACTTTTTCAGATCGGTTTCTGTTCTGTTCTTCAGATTCATGTTTTTTGCCTAGCCATAGATTGTGTCCATGATTGCACATCCCCCAAAGATCAGTGAGAGAGCTCTTAATGAGAGAGGTACATGGATAAAGCCTCATGGGACACTTCTGTAGAGACATGTCCTTAAGTATTTTAAGTATTCTAACAGAGCTCTTTTACTGGTCACATTTGAAAGGAGATGTGGATAGGTTCTCTACCAAATGCATCAATGTGTTTTTGTGGAACTGTGTGGTTAATATTTTATGAATAGTTTTTTATCATTTTATGATACTTCTATTTCGCAACAATTTTACATCCTGACTAGTATTATTTTCAAACTGTATATTTCATTTCTATTTTTATCAATATATTTATCCATTCTAAATGATTATTTTATTTAAATGGATTAATTAAATAGTTTCATCATGAATATAAAATTGCTCATTTGAACGTCTGGTTAATTATACTATTACAAATAATATGAAATATTACATAGACGATTCTACAACCGATAATTCTACCAACTTATGAGAATTCACGTCGGACTAGACCATTCTTAGCCATCCTATGAGAACTATGTTCGATGGTAAGCCTTGCACCAATTTAAAGATCTCATGACTTTTTTTTCTATAATCTGCATAATTTGCTTTTTTGGGGTTTGAACCCAAGATATTCTAGTGTGGAAGATTATTCAAAATTACCCATTTGAAATTATTCATTTGAAAATTAAAATATATAAAAATTATTCAAAACTTCCTTAATTATCTAATTTATATGTCCTAGAATTAATCCTTCTTAATAGTAACTAGGTTTAGGTTCTGATACGTGCTACGCACGGATTATTAGATATATTTTTTGTTTCAGTTGCTTGGATCTGAAAACTATTATACCTTAATACTATATTTAAAATTGTAAGTTGATGGATAAAAAACACATGACC
Organism: Moricandia arvensis; assembly: GCA_905132765.1. Taxonomy (NCBI): domain Eukaryota; kingdom Viridiplantae; phylum Streptophyta; class Magnoliopsida; order Brassicales; family Brassicaceae; genus Moricandia; species Moricandia arvensis. Next base: position 8,138 of record CAJHQP010008935.1, read on the forward strand.
AAAGGATGGTATTTTGATTAAGAATTGTTTTTTTAGTTTTTCAACTTCTATTCGTTGTAAGCTTGTATTTTCCGTCATCCTTAAAACTTTTTATGTTATTAATTCTTTTTAATTTTACAATGATATTAATAATAGAATTTAAAGTGTAATAGATTTATTCTTCATTATTTGAATGAAATATGTTCGTTTATATATATTGAAATAATATAAAGTGTACGTATACATTAGTCGTATGACTCGTATTTGCTATATAGTTTAGCTGTGTTTTGGTTTATTTTTATCATGAGCTTTAACTTTTATAAAGTATTTTGATATTCTTATATTGAGAATTTTAAAGGTAAATATGGTCTACCATTTTGATAAAATTCAGAATCCAAGTCATGAACAGAAAAAATTGCAGATTATGTGATATTCTTTTTTTTTTTTGACAAAGGATGATGTGATATTCGTTATACGGGTTAGTACGGGTGTAAATGGTTTTACAAAGTTGTACATCTAGAAATTATCATCTTTAAATACAATTTATCACTTAGAGTACTTTTTGTATGATTAAATATTTTGCAGATATCAATTGCAAATTATGATGTTCAGATTTGTATCACGGAGCGTAGTTTCTTCTTCAGCATTAGCTTTTAGAACGTTATATGAGCCAAGAATAACATCCACGTATTACATTTCTCATTATGTTAATCTTTACAGGGTTTCCTTATTAACATCATTGAATAGCATTTTTCGTTTTTAAATCTCTGGTTCTGCCTTTTGATTTGAAGGAACTTCAAGAAAACACCAAATAGCTACGGTATTGTCGAGAGGCATAACTTCAGAGTTAGAGAAAAACGACTATGTACCAAGTTTTGAGTCAGTGTGTTCGTTTAGCTTTTAGAACGTTATATGAGCAAGTTGACAAAAGCAGAAACTGGATTTAAAAGCGGTTAACATAAGTCGGCTGGTCTATTCCTGGGTTTAAAAAGCTCCTCATATAGTAAGGCATTAAGGTTTTCCAATGATGCCTTGCGCTTAGGCGACATAAGGCAAGCGCTAAGGCGATGTGCTTTACATATATCAGTCCGAGTAAGGAATACAGTCCTAGCTTTAAAGTAAGGGTAAAGAACACAGTCCTGGTTTGAAAAAAGTGTGCCCCAGGTGCGCCTAAGCTTGAGGCGTTCATAGGCGATAGGAGAATCGCCTTAAGACCTGGACTGTGTTTCTTGCAAACCCATGTTGATCCAGTGATCCACAATTTCCAAAATTTAGACCCACACAAACAAACAACTCAATTTTATTTTCATTCAAAAAGATACCACAATGAGAGCATAACTTGAACATTACCTGAAGATAACAAATTTGAGTTCATCCACGCATTGATTTTAGGGGTTCATACCAATAAGCCATAAACATAAAGTGCGCGAGAAAGTGAGAATCATATTTGGCCATCTTTTTATCTATATATAAACCAGACCGGAGAAAGAATCAGAAGATCATAACGCTTGATGAAATAATTAATTAAATTAAATGTATGAGAAGTGTGGACTGGGCTTTAACTTCAACTGGTGTATTGGGCCTGATCGTTTGGTCCATCCGTAAGAGAGAGAAGACTGAAGTTGGGCAAACTTATTATTGAAGCCCAGAAAGGATCCAGCTCGCTTAGTATCAGCTCGGGTCTGTTATAACGGCCATAACGGCTTCTTCCTCCTCATAACGATCACATGATAACATAAAGGAGAGAGTCATTCACACACACACACACACACACAGAGAGAGAGAGAGAGAGAGAGAGAGAGAGAGAGAGAGAGAGAGAGAGGAGAGAGATAAGAGAATCATAGAGATAGAGTTCTACCTCACGAAGACTTGATAGGTAACAAAGTCGTGACTTCTCTGTTGTGATTAGATCTTGATCTCTCTTGTTGTTACGGGAACTCTGATTGATTCTTGTGGAACTCTGATTGATTCTTGTGGATTGGCTTGAGAGTTTTGATCTCTCCCTAGATATTAATAAAAGAAGGTTGGGTAAACAAATCTTGTGTGCTCTTGTTTACGTTTCTCGATCTCGAAATCACGCAAACAATCAAATTAGAACAAAGGTAGAAACTAACTAAATCAAAGATCAAGTCGATAACAACCAACAAGTGGTATCAGAGGTGTAGGTTTACTTGATCGATCAGGAAATTGGTTGGTTTTGATTCTCTCTTGAAAGATCAAAGTGTTTTGTGATCTTGAAGGAACGTCAGTCATGGGGCCTACTTAGGGACGTTATGAAATGGAAAGCTTGATGGTAAAGGGTATTTTGGAATGTGGAAATACAAGCTGTTAGGTCAGCTTGAGATTCATGGGTTAGCTTTTGTTCTTGACAAGAATGCAACATTATACAAGGTTTCCCAGAAGCTGGAAGAAGGAGCATCTCCTATTTTTGATCCGGTTAAGATAGCTAAGGATAAAAGAGTCAAAAACTTACTTGGTACATGCCTAAGTGATATGGTCTTAAGAAAGATTATGAATGAACCAACAACACTTGAGATAGGAGAGCTTTGGAACGAGATTACCAAACTAAAAGCCTGTCAAATCACATATATCTGAAGCAGCAGTTTCTTAGCTACAAGATAAGAGAATCTAAAAGCATTGAAGAGAATCTAGATGGGTTCCTAAAGCTAGTAGGTGGTTTGGAAAGTATCAGCATCAATGTTAGTGATAAAGATCAGGCTATACAGATTCTCACAAGTCCACCATCACAGTATGAAGCGTGGTGCATACACTGAAGTATGGAACTGGAAAAGATACATTGAATTTTAGAGATGTTACTACATTGTCTTATGCCAAGGAAATTGAGCTTAAGCAAAGGGGGAGAAAGTCAAGATTAAATGCAGAGGGTTTGTATGAGGAATCTCGAGGAAGGCAGAAAGGTAAAGCTGATTGCAGTTTTGGTAGGTCTGGAAAATGAAGGTCTAGATCAAGAGATGGAAGGTCCAAGTCTAGGCCGAGGTTCAACAATTCTACAAACAAGACTGGGTGCTTTATATGCGGAAAAAATGTTCATTGGAAAAGAGTGTTCTCAAAACTGGAACAACAATGGAAACAAAAGACCACCTCAAAACTTTGTAAATGTAGCTGCAAAGCCAAGGAAACCCTTGCTGCTGACTGTTAGTGTTGAAGATACACCAAAAGAATGGGTATTGGACTCATGATGTTTCTTTCACATAACCCCTCAAAAAGATGTTCTATATGACTTCAAAAAAATGGAAGGAGGAAATGTGTTGATGGCAAACAACACTCATAGTGAAATCAAACGAATTGGGAAGAATCAAATTACTAATGAATATGGCAGAGAGATCGTTCTTACTGAAGTTAGATACATGCCTAATATCAGTAGAAACCTAATCGCATATGGTCTATTCGAGAAGGGTGGATACACCTATGAAGGAGGATGTTTTAAAGTTGATTTTTCAAAGAAGGTCAAAGGGTGATTACATACAAGTACAAAGATGGGTTGTACTACCTACAAGGAAGTGTTTCTAAGGCATAAACAAACATATCTAAAAAGCTGAACCGGATATGACAAATATATGGCATTCTAGACTCGGACACATGAGTGTGACAAACATGAATCTGTTATTAAAAGAAGATACATTCAGTTGAAGAAAATGGATAAACTAGAGTTTTGTGAGAGTTGTATATTAGGGAAGTTACACAAACAGAGCTTTCCTACGGCTAAACACACCACAAAGATTATTCTGGATAATGTTCACTCGGATTTATGGGGTTCTTCATCGACTCCAGAAATTTTAGGAGGTTGCAAGTACTTTTTCAGCTTCATAGATGATTTCTCAAAGAAGGTATGGGTCTACTTACTAAAGACTAAGGATGAAGTTTTTAAGAAGTTCAGGGATTGGAAGAAGCTGTAGAAAACAAGACAGGGAAGAAGATCAAGAACCTTCGCAGACTTGAGTATGTAATACGAAGTTTGACAGCTCGTGCATGGAATTAGGGTTACGAAGGCACACTTGTATGTACATTCCGTAACAGAATGGAGTCTCAAAAAGAATGAACAGAACGATAATGGATAAGGTAAGAAGCATGTTAGCTGAGACTGGTTTTGGTCAAGAGTTTTGGGCTGAAGCAACATCAATTGTTGTATATTTGATCAACAGACGCCTAACTCCAGCATTGAGTTCAAGCTGCCAAAGGAACTTTGGTGAGGACATAAGCCGGATTTGTCACATCTGATAAGGTTTGGGTGCTCAGCATATGTGCACACAGTCCAGGAGAAGATTAGTCCACGAGCTTTAAAAGTAAATTTTGTTGGTTACCCTTTTGAGGTGAAGGGCTACGATCTGGTTACAAGATGAAGGCAAGTGTACTACGAGCAGGAATGTTGTGTTCCATGAGGAAGAGCTGTTCAGGGATACATTGGCTAAATATGCCTCTAGAGACAAGGAAGAAGGATTTGTCAGATCATAAAGTAAAAAGAAGGGAAAACGAGTAAGCTTCAGCAACGAATTGATTCAGTGTCCCTCAATTAATGTGTTTGAAACATGAGAAGCTCCAGGTCAAAGTGGAGTTTCATCGACTGACTTAGACTCAGATGATTATGAAGTTGAATAAGGACATGATTCAGAAAATTTAAAGAATGAGGATTACTCAGAACATCAAGGAGGAATTGCAGCCAGCTCAAGTGACACCTCGCTAGATGAGTATGTTCTAGCTCGAGATACAAGCATACGAAAGAATGTTAAACCACTTTCAAGTTTTGATGATGCCAATCTGGTTACGTATGCTTTAAGCGTTGCAGAGGAACTGAAAATTGATGAACCTAAGACATACGCAGAAGCTATGAAGACTATTGGATAAGGAAGAAATTGAATCTCTAGAAAAAAAAGAACTTGGGATATGGTTGAGAGACCTAAAGATCAGAAACATGTTGGATGTAGATGGATTTTCAAGCTAAAGCATGCTATTCCAGGAGTGGGAGACAGAAGGTTCAAAGGAAGGCTAGTTGCAAAGGGTATTTTCAGACAGAGGGTGTGGATTATTATGAGATCTTATTTTTTGTTGTGAAGCATTTTTCTATTTGTCTGATATTGTCTTTGGTTGTGAATTTTGATTATGAACTGAAGTAGATGGATGTTAAAACGACATTCTTACATGGAGATTTGGAATATATGATTTTAATGGAACAACCTGATGGTTTCATAAGGAAAGGAAATGAGAACAATGTAGTCTACTGAGACAATGGAATCTATGATTTGATGGGTTTATGAAGCAACAAAAGTTATAAGAAGCGGATTTGATTCATGAGTCCACATGAAGGATATTAACTCTAGCAAGGCTATCTACTTGTTACTTTACGTCGTTGCTATGCTAATAGCTTCAGGGAGCAAGTCGGCGATTAAATCTCTAAAGGATAGTCTGAGTGGATAATTTGATAAGAAAGACTTTGGAAGAGCTTCCAAATTCTTGGAATGAACATTACTCGTGACAGGAAGGAAGGGATTCTGGTTTTATCACAAGCTAGGTATCTTGAAAAGGTCCTAAAGACTTTCAGAATGTTTGAAGCTAGATCAGTTGTTACACCTACAGCTTCTCATTTCAAATTGAAGAGTCTATATCCTAAGGAAAGAGCTGAAGAGTGTGAGCATATGAAAGATGTTCCATATGCAAGCGCAGTTGGTAGCTTGATGTACACCATGGTTGGTTTGAGGCTGGACTTGGGTTTTACGGTTGGGTTGATCAGCATGTTCATGTCTCATCCGAGCACGTAGCACTGGGAAGCTGTGAAGTGGGTTCTAAGATATGTGGCTGGGGCATATAGTTAGTGTCTGACTTTTAAGAAGAGTTCAGAGTTTAGAGTTGAAAGCTTCTCCAACTCAGACTAAGCTACAGATCTAAACAAGAGAACGTTAGTATCAGGGATTGTATTTCAAGTAAGAGGAAATATTGTGTCCTGGAAATCAGGACAACAATCAGTGGTGGCTTTATCCATCATCAAAGCAGAATTCATGGCCCTAACTCTAGCAGTCAAAGAAGCTATATGGTTGAAAGGATTTTGCACAGAATTGGGTTATAAGCAAAACAATGTAAGTGTAAGGATACATTGCGACTCACAAAGCGCTATTGCTTTAGTTAGCAAAGAGTTCAATGCATCATGAAAGAACAAAACACATGGATACTCAATTCAATTTCTCTCGAGACATTGTTTCTAAGGGAACCATCTACCTAGCGAAGATACATACATCTAAGAACATCATATTTCTTGACTAAGTGCATACCGGGCACAAACTTTTAGCTCTTCTATGATCTTCTAAACGTGTCCTGAAATCACCAATTGGCTCTAGGTAACCCCAAGAAGATCTCGTCAAACAGAAACAAAGTGAAAACCATATTAGATTATGTAAGACTGTAGAAAGGTGTACATATACTTTAAATCAGAGGAGATAGAGTTACCTATTAAGGAGACGAGGTTAGTAAGGTCTCATGGATGAAGGTTCAGGTGGATTCTTCGGCAAACGATTCAGATTCTTGGTAGAACGTCGTCTCAGGTGGAGTATCTGAGAAGATTTAAGAAGTGTTGTTGTTCTCGAAGGTTCAGCTGGTTAATGATTGAAAGTGTTGACAGATCTGCAAACTCAGAGACAGGGAAAAAATAAAGATTTGGAGTCATTCCAAAAGATCAAGTGTGTTAAAAATAAAAAAAAGGATATGCAAGTACCAAAAAGTTTCAGGATCAAAGAGATTTGTTACCTGAAGAAGACATGCAGGGAAGCGTGTGGAAGTGGATGAGTTTTGTGCTGGAGGGAACTTAGAGAGAGTACATGCAAGATAAAACAGAAAGTTTTAGTCTCGGATTCGAAAGCAAGTCGAAGTTTTTCAGCTCGATCTAAGAGGAAAGGAAGGTGTATAGGTTTGAGTGACTTACCGGAACCGTAAAAGAGCTGAAAGGGTTTGATATCAGAGAAGTTGCATAGTTTCTTGGTGATATCACATCAGGATTCTCTAGAGAGAAGAGAGAGCAACGGAGGCTGGAGAGAGAGTGGATCGACAGAATATATTGTTTGTGTGGTACTTTTTTCGAAGTCAAAGAGGTGGATGTTGGGGTCAAAATCGGTCACGATAAAATCAGCCTTAAAAAACTTCTCGAGAGAGATTTCTTGTCGAGAAAAAAAAGGAGAACTTGTAAATCAAAAAGCGGCATAACCGAACTTAGATTTCACAAGTAATCCGTCGAACCGGGAAAGCCTCGAGAACACTCAAATAATCTCGGCATAACCAAACAAAACGGTCTGCTCACCGGTCGACTAAACCGAACCCACACGGTCTACTCGCCGTTTGGCGAGTAGATCAATCCCAAACCGACCGCCGGTTCGTCGAGTAGACCAAACATTTGAAGGTACGAGCCGCACCGACCTACAAGCATGATCATTCCATCTCCGGCCCATCTTTATAACTCCCCTTTTCGAGAACAAGTCGAACTTAGTCTTTGTTTCTTTCCGATCAAAGTCATATCCCGAACTTTACTACTTAAAAGACAACTACGAGGATTTCTTTCTCAAAAGAAGTGAAAATTGAACGTATAGACAATCGACGGTTGCCTAAACACCTCAAGAGATTGTCTTCATTATACGTGAGATTCGGGCTTCCGCACGAACCAACGTCATTTGGAAAGCGCCGTTTCAATAAAATCGTAAAAACGCCTAAGTCATAAAAATGGGCCGATAGGGTTCATGCACGGCTGAAAGCCCACTTTCGATTCTATATGAAATCGAGCCCAAATCCTATGACGGTTTACCGTTATTTTGCAGGAAATGATAAATGTTAAGTCTTGAAGGATAAATGTAAAGTTTCTAAAGGATAAACACAAGAATCGGGAATATATGGAAGATTTCCACAAGAAGATAAATTCGACCAAGGTCAGAAGCAGCAAGGCAAAACCGCCTCTAAGGAGTATATAAGAGATCCAAGGTCGAAGGTGCACAGGGACCAGAAATTTACTCAGAGCTCTCACAGAAAACTTAGCGTTTTAGGCAATTTTCCGTTTTTGTTACTCGAGCTGCGACTCAACTAGGATTTTGCGGTCATAGGTTGTTAGAACTAGGGACCTCGCCGACAGCTCTCATAGCCAAGGCTCATACCTCGTTGTAACGCTAAAACACTGATTCAGAATAAGATTCCTATTGCTCTTCCTTTTTTATTTACATTCATCGCTATTTTCGTTTGTTCTCTCTGTCTGGTTGCTTGACGTTTTTGGTTTAGCAGAAATCCGAGATCTCTGGAAAATTAGGGTTTTCTTAACTTTCCTTATTTTACGAAAATCGACAAGTGCAAATTTCGGTTCCCACAGTTTGGCGCTAGAAGGAGGGGGTTCACGGATAAATCTAACTCTCAGCCATCAAACGCTCGATCAGACATGACGAACGACAACTTGAACAATCAGCAAACTCGTGACGGAACCTCTGCCGGCGACAACGTTGAAAGCACTCCAGTAGCGAACGCTTCCGCGGTCAACGCCAACGCAAACACCACGGCGTTCGAGGAGGCCAAGAAGATGTTCTTGACTTTTGAAAAGAAGTCTGCAGAACAAGACAAAGTCATGAGCTCCCTCGTTAAACAAGTCGAAACCTTAACGGCGAGGACCAAGGCCATTCTTCCTCGCGGTGCAACTCGCATCCGCGGAAGGAGACTTGATTTTGCAAGTCCCTTGGATCAACCGGCTAATGTGCCAGAGAAAGCATCTGGGTAAGACCTCGATACTGTGACTCCAGTGCCGACGCAGAAAGCTCCGGGAGATCTCCCCCTTGTCGCGGAGGTCGCGGAGGATGGAGAGTAAACTTAGACTCCAGCAGCCAGTCTGATCCTACAGACGAGGAAGCGGGTGTGCATCCGCGGCGTACGAGAAGCCGAGCATCTCACGACAAGTTGCAATCCGGCTCTCTGATGACCGGGGAAGAAGAAACAGCTTTCTGGTAGAAGCATGAAGAATTGGCCGAGGAGCAAACTCGCGACTCGCGAAGCAGGCGCCGCCATAGCCAAAAACCTGCGAGCAAAGATTCAGAGATTCACGATCTGCACGATCACCTGATGAAAACGGTAGCAGAAGTCAAAGCGGTGAAATCTCAGATCCACCACGCTACCAGTGCTGCACCCGAGATCGACCTACTTCTGGAAGAATCTCGCAAAACACCTTTCACGACCCGCATCACCAAAACTAGAGTTTTGGACCCGGGCAAAATCAGAGTGGAGACTTACGACGGCACCACTGATCTGAAGGTCTATCTATAGGCCATCCAGGTCGCAATGGGAAGAGGCAGATTCAGAGAGAGCGAAAGGGACGCCGGCGAATGCCGCCTGTTCGTAGAAAATCTCATAGGAGCGGCTCTTGAGTGGTTCTCGCGTCTGAGACGAAATTCCATCGGAAGTTTTCGTCAGCTCGCCTCGGAGTTTCTCAAGCAGTACTCGATGTTCATCGATCGAGAAACCTCTGACGTCGAACTTTGGAGTTTATCCCAAGCCGAGGACGAATCCTCCACGAATTCATCAAACGATTCAAGGCCATCTTGGCGAGAGTCAGTGGGATAAGCGACAAAGTCGCGATTGACGCGCTCTGAAAGACGTTGTGGTACAAATCCAAGTTCCAAAAGTGGATCACTCTGGAGAAGCCGCTGACGATCCAGGACGCGCTCCATAAGGCGACGGACTACATCATCATTCAAGAGGAGACAAAGGTTTTGTCTCAGAAGCAGAAGATGGCAAAACCCTCGTCAAAAGACTTAGGGTCGGATCTGAGGTCTAAGAAGAAGAGAACTCGCAACGACAAAAATGTCCAACGCGGGGAGGAGGAGACCCATGGAGCTCACAACTATGCTATCAACTCCGGACAGGAGCAGGGACGGACGATGGGAAACACTTGGACCCGAAATCCAAACTATGATGAAAAAGCCTTCTGCAAGTTCCACCAAGTCCGAGGACATTCCACCGTGAGCTGTAAAGTCTTGGGCACAAGATTGGCCGCGAAACTGATCGCCGGAGAACTCTCCGAAATCTCGACAGTGAAGGATCTAGTTTGTGACTCCGACCAACCTCCAAAAAATGATAAGAACCCCCAAACGGAAAACCCTTCTCAAGGAAACCAATCGGGAGAGAAACGCAGAAGGAGACAGGACGAGAAAGGAAACAACAATAATCGCAGAAGAGTCAACATGATCATCGGCAGATCCCAATACTGCGCTCGGTCTCGGCTATAAGGGTATACCAACGTAAGGCCGAGGCAAGTGCCAATACGCCGGTCTCTCCGGTACCTGGTGAATCTCCGCTCGAAACCATATCGTTTGACAAAGAAGAAGCCGGCGCAATCGATCAACCTCATTGTGATCCACTGGTGATCGACCTGGTCATAGGAGAACTCAAAGTTGCCAGGGTCCTAGTCGACACAGGAAGCACGGTCAATCTCATTTTCCACGATACTCTGAAGAGGATGAACATCGAGCTCGGAGAAGTCGTCCCATTGCCGAAACAACTGACTGGTTTCTCCGGCACAACATCGATGACGCTCGGGTCAATAAAACTCTCTGAATGGCGAGTAGATCAATCCCGAACGGTCGGTTCGCCGGTTCGTCAAGTAGACCAAACATTTGAAGGTATGGGCCGCACCGGCCCACAAGCATGATCATTCCATCTCTGGCCCATCTTTATAACTCCCCTTTTCGAGAACAAGTCGAACTTAGTCTTCGTTTCTTTTCGATCAAAGTCATCTCCCGAACTTTACTACTTAAAAGAGAACTACGAGGATTTCTTTCTCAAAAGAAGTGAAAATCGAAGGTATAGACAATCGACGGTTGCCTAAACACCTCAAGAGATTGTCTTCATTATACGGGAGATTCGGGCTTTAGCACAAACCAACGTCATTCGGAAAGCGTCATTTCAATAAAATCGTAAAAATGCCTAAGTCATAAAAACGGGCCGATAGGGTTCATGCACGGCTGAAAGCCTACTTTCGATTCTATATGAAATCGAGCCCAAATCCTATGACGGTTTACCGTTATTTTGCAGGAAAGGATAAATGTTAAGTCTTGAAGGTTAAATGTAAAGATTCCAAAGGATAAACACAAGAATCGGAAAGATAAGGAAAATTTCCACGAGAAGATAAATTCAACCATGGGCAGAATCGGCAAGGCAAAACCGCCTCTAAGGAGTATATAAGAGATCCAAGGTCGAAGGTGCAGAGGGACCAGAAATTTTACTCAGAGCTCTTACAGAAAAGTTAGCGTTTTAGGCAATTTTCCGTTTTTGTTACTCGATCTGCGACTCAACTAGGTTTTTGCGGTCTTAGGTTGTAAGAACTAGGAAACTCGCCGACAGCTCTCATAGCCAAGGCTCATACCTCGTTGTAACGCTCAAACACTGATTCAGAATAAGATTCCTATTGCTCTTCCTTTTTTATTTACATTCATCGCTATTTTTGTTTGTTCTCTCTGTCTGGCTTCTTGACGTTTTTGGTTTAGCAGAAATCCGGGATCTCTGGGAAATTTGGGTTTTCCTAACTTTCCTTATTTTACGAAAATCGACAAGTGCGAATTTCGGTTCCCACAGTGGAGATTGTGGACTGGGCTTTAACTTTGACTTGTGTATTGGGCATGATCGGTTGGTCCATTCGTAAGAGACAGAATACTGAAGTTGGGCTGAATTTATTAATGAAGTCCAGGAAGGATCCAGCTCGCTTAGTATCAGCTTGGGTCTGTTATAACAGCCATAATGGCTTCTTTCTCCTCATAACGATCACCTGAAAATAAAGAGGAGAGAGTATTCACAGAGAGAGGGAATCATAAAGATAGAGTTCTACCTCGTGAAGGCTTGATCGCAGACGAAGGCGTAGCTACTTTGACAGTGTTAGCAAGGAGGATCCGATTACCAGCAGTATATTTCGTAGGTAACAGATTTGCGACTTCTCCATTGTGATTAGATCGTGATCTCTCTTGCTGTTACCGGAACTCTGATTGATTCTAGTGGATTGACTTCAGAGTTTTGATCTCTCCCGAGACAATAGGAAACAAAGTCTAGGTAAAGAAATCTTGGGTGCTCTTGTTTATGTTTCTCGATCTCGAAATCACGCAAACAATCAAAATAGACAAAGATAGAAACCGATTAAATCAAAGTATCAAGCTGATAACAATCAAGAAGAAGGATTTACAAGGAAGGAATCAGGAAGGTTAAGGTTAAACAGAAATAACTGATGTAAGAAAGAGACAATGATATCGGTTATGAATGATAAAATGATGTAACTTTTGCTGATGTGGCTAAATGGGATGAGAATATTTCAGGTGATGTGGACCTCTAAAAACTTCCAATTTAGTTCATTTTATTAATACTCTCTCCATTTCATTATAAGTGTCACTTATACATATTTCAGGCAGATTAAGAAAATGAAAAAATATATTAGTATGCTATCATTTAATGTACATTTCTTTAAATAAAAATGATTAAAAACATCTATTGGTTAGTTAAAAGAATAAGAAAAAAATATGTGTGAAAAGATTGCATTAGAAATGTAAAGTGATATTTTTTTGAAACAAAAAAAATGATATTCCTCTCTTTCATTATCTTTGACCATACCCAAACTTTGTGTACAGTCCACATAAAAACACAACACCTTTTTCAGTTCCCTCTCTACAAAACTCCCTCCCATTTCTAGAAACAAATTGTGAAACCCTAACTCCGGCTCCGCGTTTCGCCCGTTCCGGAGTCCCTCTCTCTCCCTTTACTTCTTTTCCCTTTGCTCTCTTCTCTTCCGTCTCACCCTTGGTCTCTTTGCTTGCTGGATTATGGGTTTTTCGGGGATTTTCGGTGACTTGGCATGAGTTGGTCGGCGAATCCTTTTGGCTCCTTTTGGAACAGCGGCAAGGCTCTTGTGGTAACGGAAATGGAGAGGGTCGGCTTTAGAGTTTGAGGAGGAGCCAGATCTGATTTTCTCCTTCTAGATCTCTAGAAAATCTTCGACAACGGCGGCGAATGGCTTGGGGAAGCGACTCCTCCACCATGGATCTACTTAAGGAGACTATCAAAGGAGAGTTTAGATCGGCGAGTGAAGGTCGGTTTTGTTTTCCGGTTCTCGGAAACAACATGTATCAAGGTCTGCGACGAAGGATTTGTCAACCAGAGGAGTACCTTACAACGGTACGTGGTGGAGATTTTACTTCCTAGTGTCGGTGGCTCTAACCGGTGGTACGAGTTCCACACCACCTGAAGGTTGGACTTATGGTACCAGCTTGCGTATGCTGTTGAGACTCGACTTTACAATCCGAATGAGTCAGTCTGGTTTAAGGCGGAGGATCGAAACGTCGAAAGTCGGTGGTACGAGCCTAGTCCGGGAACACGCGTACGGTGTAGATGATGTCGGGTCAAGTGCTTCACGCCTATCTCATGGACCAACAGCTTGATATGATATGTAATCTTGGCTTTAGGTTTTGTCTCACGAGATTAGTAAGCGTTTTCGTATCATTGAGGTCTAATTTAGGGGTTGAAAGAGTAGATTACATTCTGGGTTGTGGGATGTGTCATACTCATTGGGGTAATGTACAAGGGGAATTTTATTGGGTAGCGTTGAGTCATTGGAAGTGTCTTAGGGTGATACTAGATCATCTCCTTGTATAGTGGTTTAATCTCTTATGAGGTTCAAGTTGTTGTACTCTGTTATTTGATGAATATGAAGTTGATATTGAATCAAAAATAAAATAAAAGATAAAATGACACTTAACATAACATATTAGTAGATTTTAGGAATCCAAATTCACCAAACCCGCTCCTTACCATGGCTTATGATCGAAATCGCCAAAATAAGGCCCAAAAGGGCATATTCAGAATCATAAAAAAAAATTGGATCTCTGATCCGACCAGTGAATTTGAAGTTGTTCCGAGATTTATCCCCGCAAGCTCTCTTGTCTGCTCATTCAGATGATCCAATTTCATTTTCATGTTTTCTTTGATAATCCTCGGAAGGAAGTCACTGGAGTTGCAGAAATAGAATAATTTGAGAGTTTTATTGAATATTCTTTCTGCTAGTGCTGCTGATGTGAGTTGCAGAAAAGTTACATCAGTGCAACACTGCTTAGAGGAGTTTGATGGAGTTCATTCTCCTGATTCTTCATTTCTGTTAAGATATTTGGGCTGAAATTCTTCCACAAGAGAATCCATTCAACTCCAAAACCAGAAAATCCAAAGCTCACATGCCACAACGAGACTGCCGCAGAAGGTGAGACTCTCACGTCTAATCCCAATTTCAAAAATATATAGAAAAAGCTGATCCCTTTGTTTAATGAGTGAAGTCAATCATACATATATCTACTCCATTCATTCATCAACATTGATTCAAAAGTGAAAGCTTTGATGAATATACAAACTAATGGACTAGAATATGCACAGTCACAAACCAGCTGAACAAATCAGTCCATACAAGAGTCTTGTAGCCCAATATTAGTAATGGACCTAACTCACACCCAAAAGCTATCTCAAGTATGGAAGATTGCCACATCACATATATATTGCCTAAGAAACATTAACACCATCAATGTGGGATGTTAATAGCCCATCTCGAAATGTAGGTGGTAAACGGTCCAATGGAAACTGCCCAAACCTAACATCTCGGAAATACTACAACAATATGTGTCACTTTTACAGACTACATAAGTAGCAAACTGTTTATATAGAAAGTCATATGCTGGGATAAACCATGGGTTCTGATACCAAATTAAGACTCGATTCCAGCTGCAAAATGATGAACTTGATAGAGAGCTCAAATGGTTAAAGAAGATGATGAGAAATTTGTTATTCACATTCAACATAAGCTTGGAAATTTTGTTACATTTACATTTATATATTCAGCTCAACTACCTCTTAACCATAACCATCAAATAACCGGAATAAACCAATATCAATAACCAAACTTTGATCATAATAACGATTGAGAGCTCTAATACCATATTATTAATATACCTAACTCACACCCAAAAGTTAGCTCAAGTGTGGAGGATTATCACATCACATATATATTGTCCAAGGAACATTAACACCACCGATGTCGGATGTTAATACACAAACTCTTCAATATAGTAGCTTCAATGAATATTTCAATGTCACCTTTGGCGTTTTGTAACTATTTGAGCTTTGGAAGCATTGAAATTAATCAACGTCTTGATGTAATTGCAAAAGGCATCCATGTTCTCTTAAGAATCTCCTCTAGTAGAGGTGAAATCACGAAAGCTTTGAAGCATCGTGATTTCATCGGTCTCGCTGAACAACCTCTGAAACATTAGTTTCTTTTCCAGAGATTCTAAACCTCTTTATCAGTTTTTGTTGTTGCCGGCTTCTTCTTCTTCACATGCTCAGTCAAAGATAGTATTTGCATCAAGTCTTCTCTCCTGAGAAGCAACTTCTCTGCTATGCTTCTTTGTAGCTTGTACCTTGAACCATCTTCACATGTCTGGTTCAGAATCTTGATGGCAAAATTTTGCAGTTCATGTTGACTTACAATTGGCTCAGCAAGAAAGAAATTTTTAGCAAGAAAGAAACTTGCTACTGTAATAAGTACAAAATCATAGGAAAATGTGCATAAGTATTAGCCATGCACTATATTTTCTGAAAGAGAGAAGCTTGCCAAATTGTTATCGACCTTAAAATATAAGCCATCTACTATTTTTTCTCATTTTTTAGAAGTATCCTTTTATTACTAGAAATAAACTTTTATACGTAAGTAAAAGGGTAAAACCACGTAAGTAAAACCTTATAATATATTTCGTGTGATGTTTAGGAGTAATGAGTGAAATTACAGGACATGAATATTAGAAATGATTGAGTTGATAGAGAAATCCGTAAACAAAAAGTATACAAAAGTTATCACCTTTTCAAATCACTTAAACAAACTTAGAGATAAATCTACCAAATCATATATGGATTTTCTTTTTCTGTTTTTAAAATTTTACTAAACTTACTCAAATAACTTCAAAATCACTCTAAAATATATCAAAATTAAAAGGGGGTTAAAAACAGTGGATGTAAGTCAGAGGTATAAAATAGTAGTTGTCATAGTTAGAACATAACTATCCTATGATAACCCTAAATTTTTTTTTGTCACAAAAATAGTTTTCAAGAAAAAAAAAAGATCAAAAGAGATTTTGTTAAAAGATGTAAATATACATTTAAACTCTTAGAATTAATTAATCTAAACTTTAAGTTTAAAGTTATTGAGTGAAATTTTAGAGGTGAATTTAAAAGTTTTAAAAATAGAAAATTAAAACTAAATTTTTCAAAATAAAAAAAAAATTATTTTGATCATTATTTTATTGAATGTTATTTTAGTGATAAAAACTTAAAAAGGAATTATTTGAAAGAATTGTTATATTAGAATTTTAAAAAAAAAAATTGAAAGACAAAGTTTTTAATGGGTTTTTTTGGTTATTAATCCTAATTTCAACAATCCAAATTCACCAAACTCGTTCCTAACCTTACCAAGGCTTATGAT